>BCKL01000011.1:112205-389191 GCA_001600635.1 Leucosporidium creatinivorum | reverse complement strand
GMRCWMKWCMKKTYGACATGTCGAGACGCTTGAGGTTGGGGAAGCAGCGGATCAGGGTTTCGAACGGAAGGGGGCCCGACTGTGCGCCGAGCGGGGTCAGCTCGAGCGCTTCAARRGCACTARAARGACTCACSGGAGGCTCKAKGAASTGCASAGTCAGCTKTTCTACCTGYTCCATCACAAGCGAGGTCCAGGCTGCCGCATCGCCCGCGTTTTCGGAGTAGCATTCGGTGAACGTGAGAGAGCGAAAGGCGGGGCAAGTCGACAGCGCCTGCAGAAAGTTGACGACGTCCCTCGTTCTGAATAGCTCGAGCTTGGWRATGSTGAGAGTCTKSAGSGGRMACKCWGMGCGCGYCTGTTGCAAGGAAGAGCTAGTCAGTGCGAGCTCCCGAGTCGAATCGAGAAGGCCGCGCGGTGCACCTCGAGCGAGTAAAGGTGTAGAGTATCCTCCGCGAAGTAGGGGCCAAGGTGTCTGGATGAGCTCGGGTGACTTTGGTATTGCCGAGGGCGGGGGTTGAGGTGGCAATCGAGCGTGAGGTGGTGGAGGACCGGGAGGTAGTGCAACACGGAGAACTCGTCGGGAGAATCCCATTGAATCTCGTGATCCTCGGTGTAGTGAAGATCAGTGATAGTCGAGGGCTGGTTCTGCCAGATCTTGTGATCCCACCAGCTTCCGATGGCGAGTTGACGCAGCGCCGGAAGCTCGGCGCCGAGGTCRTATYGCKCGTCGTCGAAGCCRTTRARCTCGTCRAKCTGCAGGCTYTYCAGCYTCKTGCAGCGCGARAGGGCKCTMGMGAGCGAYYYGGGGACRTTCWKAGGATAWTCGMAGCYYTCGTYGTGMTGAAGGAGGGTGAACGAGGTGAGATTGGTGAGSAGGGGAAGRAAGAGCGGCGACATGTCGGTGTACKTCCAGYMGGGGACCTCCCAGCACAGCTCTACGACATAGCGATGCAGGTCGGTAAGCTCGAAGAGGGTCGCTGGACCCTTTTGCTGGCTATCCGCCGACGAGAAGCACACTGAGCGCCAGACGAGAGGTCGGCAGATCGCGGCGAAGCGACGGTCGGCGAGTTGTAGAGACGTGATGCTCTTGTGCTGGGCTTTCCACTGCTTGTACTGGCTTCCTCGATTCGTGTGCAGACCCGGTAGCCAGCCGCGAGTGAGCGACGGCGTGAGGAAAGAGGCGATGTGCGCGAGGATCTCGGTGGGGAGGGAGGGGACGCTGGGGCTATAGTGGTGTCGTAAGGTCAGTTATAGTACTATACAATACTGTTCTGCACCCCTAATCGCCTGCTGTGCTCTTCTACAGTCGCCATGGCTCGAGCTTTGAGACGCCGACGAGAGGACGGACGGTGGCGAGGAGGTTCGAGAGCGGCGAAGTTTTGCAGGCTGGTCGGAGCTTGGTGGTGTAGAGCTGTACGAGCTTAATCTAGCCTCCTAGAGCGAACGGGCGGAGGTGAAAGCGACGAGACGAAGCGAGACGAGAGCCGAGCGAAGATGAGTGAGAAGGGAAAGAGACGAAATCGCTCCTTTGCCGCTCGCCGTTCACTTCGACTCGGGCTGCTGCTCTCTGGTATAGAATCCTCTACAGGAAGGTATGTGCTCTCACAGCTACTGGATCAGCCTGCAGCACTCACCTCGCCTCTCCGCTGCAGCTCTCGTCCGCTCTCGTCGACTCGCTCGCTCGCTCGACAACTCGCCTCTTCGACTGGCTCACTCGGGTGGCAAAAGACAAGAAGATCGAAGGTGAGGTCTGGTACTGTTTCATCCTGCTACGAGGTCGAAAGGCCTCCCTGGGAGGTGGAAGGCCGCCGCCGGCTGCAGCTTAAGTTCGAGGAAGCGAGCGGAGAGGCTGAGCACGGGCTCTTGACGCCTTTGGTGAAACTTGGTGCTTATCCAAGTACCTCAACTTACCTTATCTCCACCCTCGACCTCGTAGATGGCCCAGCAACAGCTCTCCACCCTTCCCTCGCCGACTCTTTCCTTCCCTCGTCTCCCTCCCGAGCTCCTCGGTCGCATCATCCACTGCATTTTGCTCCCAAGTGACGACCTCTTCACGCACGAGGAAGGATGGAAGCTGGCGCGAGAGACTCTCTACGCCCTCACCCTCACCAGCCGCAGGTTCGCCGCCTTCGCTCGGCCTCTCGCCTGGCGTCAGCTCGTTTGGAACGACGACCAAATCGTGGCAATGGGACTTGCTGAAATCTCTCGCACGCCCCAAGTTTGGTCGCTCGTCAGGCATCTCGCCTGGTGCTTGTCCCCCGCCAGCCACGCGTCGCTCGTCCCTCGGCCGCTTCTCTCGGCGTTAACCTCCTTCCGCATCTTTCCCGACTTCGATGGCGATGCTCTGGTCGAGAGGAACTTCACAGATCTATTCTACGAGATGCGCAGCCTGCGACAACTGCACGGCTTCACTTGCTCTGGTTGGGATGACCAAGAGTTCAGCGTCGGGCGCGCGATCCCGTCGCTTCGAGTGCTCATCCTCGACAAATGGTGGTGGAGGCATGACCTGGTGGAGCAAGAGCTGGGAAAACTAGAGCGCCTGGCGTGTCCCGTGACTATCTGGGGCGAGCTGGTGTTGAACTCGGAGTCGGCGCGATTCGCCTCGCTGGCCACGCTTCGAGAGCTTCACCTCTGCGATGCCGTGTACCTCAACGAGGAAGGAGCACTAGCTAGATACACTAGAGTTCTCTCGCATCATATGGGCACAGCCGTAAGTGTCTCGTCCCTATTTGCAGCGTACGAGCTAACGATTCCTTTCCTCAGTCGGCGCCGAGTGTCGTTGCGCTGGAGAAGCTCAGCTTCAGCCTCCCTTACACGTTCGACAATCCCAGCCCGCTCATTGATTTCTTGCTCGCGCTGTCAAATGCTTCACGCCTTCGTCAAGTCATTCTTGGACAACACGGCGGGCTCCTCGCCCAGTGGCAGCCCCTCGCGCCGAGCCCTGGGGACGAGTGAAGCTGCCGCAGGTGCGTGAGCTGAACCTGACTGTGCCAAAGATTACAGGAGTAGACGTGCGCTCGTCTCTGAAACTTGCTCGAGCTCTCCGAGTTGACCGCCCGCCTTCACAGACAAACGCTCCCCTCCCCTTCTCGGCGATCCTCTCCGCCTTCCCTCATCTCAAGTCTCTCACCCTCATCAATGTCATCCCCATCTCCGAGGCCATATTCTTGCTCGACCTCGACGACACTTCCTCTAACCTCCTCGACACTCCCCTCGAGCAGCTCTTCTCCTTCATCCGCGCCGAGACGAGCATCGCAACGGTCGACATGCGCGAGGACGAGGAGACCCACCTCGTACGCTATCAGCGCGATGAAAGTGCAGTAGGAGGCTTCACGCGCGAGGTGTGGTATGTCGAGCTGTGAGGTGAGCTTGAACCCCTCTCGACGTAGTGCTCGCTCCGAGCTGACCTCCTTCCCAATCAGCAGGC
Organism: Leucosporidium creatinivorum; assembly: GCA_001600635.1. Taxonomy (NCBI): domain Eukaryota; kingdom Fungi; phylum Basidiomycota; class Microbotryomycetes; order Leucosporidiales; family Leucosporidiaceae; genus Leucosporidium; species Leucosporidium creatinivorum. Next base: position 385,764 of record BCKL01000011.1, on the reverse strand, counting down.
GGCCTAGAGATGACAAGCGGGAGCATCGGCGGCCGGGTGCTCTGTCAATTGAGAAAGCTGTACAGAATCGCAGCCGAGCCCCTAGGAACGTGAGAAGCCGCTCTTTTGAATCGCTGCTCGCCGAGCGCTTCCTGTTCTCGTCGCGAAGTCAAGCGAAACAAATCGTCAACTGCACATCAGCTACTGCTACTAGACACTACGGTACATCGCATCGACCAGCACACGAATCCACCTCCATCCATCCCAGCCTTCCCATGTTAGCACGCGAGAGAAAGAGAGAGAAGGCCTACCTATCGAGCTTGAGGCCGTTGTCGATTCTTGAAGGCTTGCCGAGCTTGGGAAAGGCGCAGTCAGTCGCCATGGAGGAGAAGGGCGCTCGCCGAGGAGGTAGCCGGAAGAAGAAGGAGAGGAAGTCCGAGACGAGGAAGCGAAATGATGGGGTATGAGGGAGACAGGTATCGGGACGAGAGCGCGATGGGTAAGACATGGAGGAGAGATGAAGAGGAGCGCTGGCACTAGGCCGTCGACGCGGTGGCTGGGGTGGTCTCGGGCTCGTGGTCGGAGAGGCGTGGTCGCTTGGCGTCGCCTAGAGGGTAGAGACAGGCGTTAGCGAACTGGCAGTTGGGCAGAGAAGAGATGGAGGACGCACCAGCAGCGCTCTCGTCGTCAAGAGCAGGGACCTCATCGTTAGGATCCTCGCGCCCGCGTTTGGGGCTCATGGGCGAGTCCTTGGCCGACGGAAGAGGAAGAGTGGTAGTCGCGGTGACCTCCTCGGCGTCTTCGTAGTCGATCACGACGTCGTTGCTGGGCTCTTCGAGCTCGTCTGCGAGGAAGGGAGAGGTGAGCGATCCGTGCTATGAACGAGGCGGAGAGAAGAGCTCACCGAGCTCCTTGACAACCTCGGCACCTGCGATACCATTCGAGACGCTCAGAGGCGAAGGAGCGAGCTTGCTAGCAGCGTCGACGACGGCATCAAGCTGCTCGAGAGGGACCGCTGGAGGTTCGTCGCCCGTTCCGAGAGGAGTGTCGTAGGAGATCTCGACGAGGGGAGGAGCGGAAAGGTCGCCAGTAGCGGTATCGACGTTGACAACGTGAGATGCGGCGTCGTCGGCGAGCGGCTCTGTAGTCGGATCCTCGACGACGGACTCGATGGTGACCTGCTCCTCGACGACCGTAGTAGAGGGCTCGGCGCCATCCTCGGCGACGTCGACATCTCCAGACTGCTCGACCTCGAGCGCGATCTCAATCTCCCCTCCCTCGACCGACAAGTCTCCGTGCTCGACCTTCTCCCCGCTGCCTTCTGCCTCCTCTCCTGCCGCTTCGCTCGTCTCCTCAACAGCTGCCTCCGACAGAACATAATCCTCCTGCGCCCCCTCAATCACCGCATTGAGATCCTCGCTGTCCATATCGGCAAGCGCATCCTCAAAGTCCATCTCCTCGCCCGATCCTTCGTAGTCGTGCGCATGCTCACCATCCTCGTGCTCCTCGTAATCGCCCTCCCCACCTTCGTACACGACATCCTCATCATGCCACTCGCCGTCCTCGAAATGCTCCTCGCCTCCCTCGGTGCCGGCGTCGCCTTCGGCCTCTGCTGGTGCGGCCGTGTCGTCGTCGCGAACCTCCTCAATGTTGACGTAGCTGTCCTCAGTATCTTCGTCTGCTGGTGCGCTGGCCTCCTCATCGATTGGCGCAGTCTCGTCTTGAGCGAGCGCATCTCCTTCTTCGGGGTCGACGGCTGCGAGAGGGCACAGACAACGTCAGCAACTCGTCGTCGACTCCGAGATATCAAGGAGCTCACCCTTGCCGTGCGAGTTAGCGATGTGGTCGACGAGAGCGTTGAATCCACTTGCGAATCTCGGCTGAGCGCTGAGCTGAAGGTGGAGCCTTCCAGCGAGTCCGCAACCGACGTGCACACGGTCGAGGTCTTCGAGACAAACCTGGCGAGTGTAGACGTTGTCCTGTGGGCGGGAGTGAGTTGGAAGAGGTCAGTAGCAGCTCGCAGACGACGAGTCAGGCCCAGCAAGCTCACCTCGGGCAACGCGATGCCAATCTCGGGCAGCTCGAGCACGAGCTCCTCCTCGCCCGACGCGAGCTCGGGGAACAGTCCATGCAGCGACTCGATGAAGCGCTCGACCTGATCGTAGTAGAGCTCGTGCTTGTCGGCCTGCTCGAAGAGGACGGGGAGGGAGCGGTCGAGGCCATCTTCAACATCCTCGGTCGCCTCGTGGCGGCGGAATACGCTGTAGGTCTCGTTCTGGTACGTGAGGAGGACGGTAGGCGCGGTCACAGAGAGGGAGATGTCCACGTCTGCCGAGTCGGCGGCGATGGAGGGTGGAAGCTCGATGATGGAGAGAAGGGACTTGTTGAGACTCGGTCGGCTGGTGGGGAGAACCGACTCGACGTCGTCCGGAAGGGCGTCGGAGATCGCGACGTGCTCTTCCGAGTCCTCGACAACTTCCTCAACCTCGCCTCCCGCCTCAGTCCACTCGTTCGTGTCCACCGCCTTGACGACCTCGCCGACCTTGCCGACCTCTCCTTGCGGCTCTTCGACGACGACAAGCTCCTCCTGCACTCCAGCAGCGGCTTGCTCGCCGTCCCCGTTGACCGTCGTAACCTCTTGTGGGGCAGCAAGGTCGGCCGGCTGCTCCTGCTCCTCGTTCGAAAGATCCAATGGTGCCGGAGCAGTGCCGCTAGCCTCCACGTCTACATGTACGTGTCCGTTGTCCGCCGTGATGGCGACTGGTGCGATTTCATGAGTGGTCGTCGTGGGATGGAGAGTTGAAGAGAGAGCGGCGGCGATGGGTTCGGCGAGGGTGCTGGAAGGAAGCGAGGTGGGGACAGACTCGTCAACGAGTGTTGGCAGTTGCTCTTCGTTCTTGGTCTCCTCCGCGACGACCTCCTGCTGCTCTTCGACGAGTACTGACTCGGTCACGATGGGCGCTGGGGGCATGCCAATCTCCTGCTCAGCCGCGGGCTGGGTCGAATCGGGTACAATGGGCGTCTCGACTTCCTCCATGACGATGGCATCCTCCTCCTGCACGATAGCGACTCCGGGCTCTGCGTCGCCCATCACGGCTTCCTCGAGCGGCGTCTCTTCTTGCGTAGGCTCGTCGCCCATGGGGATGTCGGCTGCTGGCTCTTCATCGCCGTAGTCGATGCGCATCTCGGCGTCTGCAGGTGTAGGGAGATCGAGCGGGTGGAGTGGCTCGGCGTCCATCGAAGGAGAGCGAACGAGTCGAGTTTGAGCGGGTGATGAAGACTTGGGGGCTGGTAGAGCGGTGAGGAGAAGAGTTGGTAGTCGAGAGGAGAAGATTTGTAGTCGACTAGTGGACCTTTTTGGGCTGTAGGGAAGTGTGAGCTGTTGGGCGAGTGATATGGAGGAGGGAGAGCTTGGGAACCGCTCGAGCTGGCTTGTCCTCCCGCTTCTTTGTGCTTTTTTCGCGTCTCGGACTATAGAGGTGAGTTCAAAGCTAGTCTGTAGCAGCTGAATAGCTCTGCAGAGCTCTTCTGCTGCTCTATCGGCTGAGCCTTCAGCTTCGCTCACTCCCCAGCTCGGCTCGCTTTCGCCGTCCCTGCTCGACATTCAGCGTATATCACAGCAGCTGAGGGAGGAGATAGCAATGAGCTGGAGCCCGGCGTGCTTGTGCTTGTCGGCAGGCTGCAGCCTATCGGGCTGCAGCTCAAGGAGACGCTTGACTCGAGCGCTCAACCAGCGCGATGGCAGCGGAACAGAGTGCAGAAGCCGTTTAGCAACAAGGCGATTTGCGCTAGCTCTGGAACGCTGCAGCAACTCGCCTGGCTTCCAGAGGGTAGATCCGCTGACTCAGAACCTTTCGCTTCGTATCGCAGACTCGCCCAGGTCTCCTTCGCTCTACAAGTGAGTTGCTGCGTTCCCAGCACTTCATGAGCTTAACTGACAGCTTACGTAATGCAGGTAACTTATCGCCGCCGCTTCTATAAACATGGCTACCCCTCAGAAGACCTCCGCCGAGGCGCGCAAGGTGAGATCCGCTAGCCTACATCCGCTGCGGAGCTCGCAGAAGCTAGAAGCTAACATCTGCTTGCTTCTCTGCAGTGGGTTATCCGCGTACCTGCCTCATCTGCCAACATTGGGCCCGGATTCGACGTTCTCGGACTTGCTCTCTCGCGCCATCTCGTCCTCAACGTCACTCAAACCCCTTGCTCGGCAGCCGACAGCAAGGTCGTACTCAGCTACACTGGAGAGGGAGAGGGCGAGGCGCCCCTCGACCCCTACAAGAACCTCATCACCCGCGTCGCCCTCTACGTCCTCCTCTCCCACCAGCTCTCCTTCCCCTCGGCGGTCGTCACCGTCGATGTCATCAACCAGGTCCCTTTCGGACGTGGTCTCGGATCCTCATCCTCCGCTGTTGTGGCCGGTGTCCTTCTCGGCGACGCTCTCGGTGACCTCAAGCTCAGCGAAGACCGCGTCAAGGACTACGCCCTCATGGTCGAGCGCCACCCCGACAACGTCACCGCCGCTCTCGTGGGAGGCTTCACCGGCTCCTTCCTCCGCATCCTCGACCCCTCCGAGCTCTCTCCTGCTTCGATCCCCCTCGCCGAAGTCCTCCCCGCCTACCCCGCCGACGCTGGACCACCTCTACCGGGCATGGAGAAGCCGCCTCAACCACCAAAGAACGTCGGTCGTCACGTCAAGTACGGCTTCTCGAAGGACATTGGCGTTGTCGTCGTCGTGCCCAAGTTTGAGGTCGCGACTTCAAAGGCGCGCGGAGCGCTCCCCGAATCTTACCCTAGGGCAGACGTTGTAAGTCACATTCCGCCTACCTCTGCATTCGAAGTGCATCATTGCTGTACTCTCGCTCACCCTCTCATCGTATAGGTCTTCAACCTGCAACGCCTCGCCGTCCTCACCGCCTCGCTCTCGACATCACCTCTCGACCCGAGCGTGATCTGGGAGGCTATGCGCGACAAGGTCCACCAGCCTCAACGCGAGGGGCTTGTAAGTCTCGTCTTAATGCTGCAATCCATCCCTCTCCTCTACCCTTCCCCATCACACCGCGCATACACTCGACCTGAAAGCTGACCTTCGGCGATCCTGCCTCCCTCCGCAGATCCCCGGTCTCTCCAAAATCCTCAACACCATGACTCCTACCACCCACCCCGGTCTTCTCGGCATCTGCCTCTCTGGCGCAGGACCGACCATCCTCGCTCTCGTCTCCAACGAGTCGTCCTCGGCGGGGACCATCACAACCGACGATTCGGAGATCACTCTGGGCGAGGCCAAGCCCTCGGCGCAGATGTCGAGCATTGGAGAGGCGATCAAGGAGCTGTGGAAGGAGGAGGGCATTGAGGTCGAGTGGCTGGCGCTGCAGGTCGACTTTGAGGGAGCGACGCTGAAGGAGCTGTAGAGTGGTTGGCTCGTATTCTGCAACTTCATCTCGAGGCTCACAAGCCACCTCTCTTTACCTCCGAGCTCTGTTCTGTAGCCGAGGTGCCAGATCGCGATGACTCCCTGCACCGACTGACCGACCGGCGTTCGCTGTGATGGAAGAGCGGGAAGGAGCTGTGTTCGTGTGAAGAGGCTGGCGGTGCTCGCGAGAAGAGGAGGGCCGCCGAACGCATTGTCGTTTGATGTAAATAAGGACTCCAGCGAGGCCATGCTGGTCACCTTTCGTGTTCTACTGCAGAGTGCGAAGCTCGGCGACTGCGCGGAATCCGCAAGACCGACGTCCCTTCGCCGCAGAGATACAGCGCTGCCGATCAGCAGTGCTCGTCCTGGGATGTGATCATCCTCCCGGGGTCTAAAATGGTAGTCAGGTGGTTGCTGGGTCAGCAACGAGCGAATTGCCAGGCTCGGCGATGACCTCGGAGGCTCGTTGAACTCGTATCGCTGAACCTGAAGGCTCTGTAATAGCAACCAGCTCAATTTGTAGCTCAATATAGCATCTGCATTGAATTCTCAACCCCGCTGTACTCTTGATCAACACCCTCCTGACACTGTCCGCCCGCCGAGAAGAGTGCCCGTCGTTCACACCCTCATCGCCCTCTGCCTCCGACCAAACCCATCACGCACTCTCACGACTGGAGAGGGACAGCCACCTCTCGCCTTCACGACCAGCTTCACCTAGGACTCAGGATTAGCACCAGTAGCAGCCCCGCTCGCCGCCAGCAGCTTCTCTTCGCCCTCTCGCGCTTCCATCGACGCACTTCCCGCGGTGTGATATACCCTCGTGAGTCCCTGCAGGCTTTAGCGCTGGCCCAAGCAGCCATGAGAGCACTCCGTGACCTGTCTTCTCGCTGCGAGCAGGCGCCTCGGCCTCAACGACCTCAGAAGCAGCTTCTCCGCCTCGCGCCTGCCCACGACCCACAGAACCACGACTTTTACTCAGGACGACTTACGACAACTCCTCTCTGTAGCGAGGTAAGTACAATTGATTTCAATGGTACAGCAGTGCCGGAGCCGAAGGGGCTGCAGGCAGATAGGCCGAGCCCAAGGTCTCACCTCCCAGTCGCTGATTCTGATGGTCGCGTCTGATCTGTAGGACGATCAACGCTCTACCTTCTAACGACCATCGGTTCACGACAACTACTACTACTACGACTTGATACGCTACAGGAAGACCCTCAATCTTCCCCATCAAAAAGCCGAAAATGTGAGTGTGCTCGGTCGTCGTCCGGAGGAAGCTTGGCCGAGGGAGGGCTACGGAGGAAGGGAAGCGCGAGGCCGATGGTATGGAGCATCGAGATGAACTTGCGCTTCATCCCATCTGAGCCAGGAGAGAGACAAGCACGGGGGAATTGAGGGCCTCCACGCTTCACGCGCCGGAACGCGGTGACCGTTGCAGAGGCCAGCGCTAACCTCCCTTCGCTCTCGCCCTCTGCTCCCCACCAACCCCTCCGCATCATTCCTATTACTTACACTCACCGCGCTCCCAATCCTCACCAACGCCGACTCTCCCATCGCCGAACTCGGCCCATCACGTTCTTTTCGTCGGCTTCTGCACTCGCCTACCATCTTATATTCGCACAGAACTCGGCGCACAGACTTTTCTCCCTCAAGAACAAAGGTGGGTGTCGTGCACGGAGGGCAGAAGGCGACGGAGGGCCTCCTGCACGAGCGCCGAGCTCTCCCTTTCACGCGCCGACTCGCTGACTTGTGTCCCGCTTTGCAGGATTCTGATCGGCCGTGTCCCATCCAAGCACAGTGGAATTCCTAGCGCTACCCCACAAAAGTGAGATCACATAACCTTCTCGGGGGAGGAATCTTGCCGCCCTGGCACTCTCCGCGTCTCCCTTCACGGTGCACACACGCTCTCTGCTAACCTCCCTCCTCTCCTCTCCTCACGCCTCTCGTCACCTCCTCCCCTCACATCACCTCTCGGCTCCTCTCTTCACTTTCTCCCTTCGCCCCTTCGCCTTTCGACTTTCTTCCTTCCACCTCTTCGCCTGGCTCTTCCTTTCCCACCTCCGGCATCCACACTCATTTCTCTTTCGCGCTTTGCTCCCTGCAACTCTTCCTCGCCCTTCGTCGGCCAACTCGCATTCGCTTGCGTGACACTTTCCTTCCATCTACACCATACCACCACTACCAGCAGCCACCTACAGCAAACTGCCATCACTTTGATCACCCTCTCCCCACTTCTCGACCCGAACACGCCTTTCCACCTCGCTCTCTCTCCAGGATGAGATCGGCCAGCTCCACCTCCACGGTTCGCCCAGGGTTCAACCACAAGAAGCGCTCACCGCCCTCGTCGGTCGCTTCGTCGTCGCTGGCGAAGCGCAAGGAATCCCCACTACGCGATTCGGTTCGGCGCACGCCGCCAGAGCTCGTCTCGGCTGAGATGCAGCGCCATGCCGCCATGCCGCTCAGCCTGCAGGACCGCGAGATGCAGAACTTGCTCGAGCTCGAGTACCGCGAGGACGTCAAGGCCTACATGTTCGAGATGGAGGTCAGTCGTCGCGTTCTTTTCCTCCCACCCGTCGATTTCTTCGGCTTCGGAATGTAGGCTGATCCAGTCGTTCGCGATAAAAGAGCAAGACGACTGCTTCGGTGGACCTCATCGACCAGCAACCCGAGCTGCAGTGGTACATGCGCCCCTACTTGGTCGATTTCTTGATCGAGATCCACCAGCAGCACCGACTCCGCCCCGAGACTCTCTACCTCGCCCTCAACATTGTCGACCGCTACGTCTCCAAGCGCATCGTCTTCAAGAAGCACTACCAGCTCGTCGGATGCGCCGCACTGTGGATCGCCGCCAAGTTCGAGGACGCGAAGGATCGCGTGCCCACCGTCCCCGAGCTCTGCCAGATGTGCTGTGGCGCCTACGACGAGTCGGCCTTCATCCAGATGGAGGGACACGTCCTCTCGACCATCAACTGGGTCATCGGCCACCCTACGACCGAGTCGTGGCTTCGTCTCGCCTGCGTAACGGGGCCGATGGAGGAGCAGCGCACTCAGCACGTTGCCCGCTTCATCATGGAGATCACCCTCTTCCACAAGGAGTACATCCCCTTCAAGCCCTCGGAGCTCGCCCTCGCCTCGCTCCTCCTTGCCCGCTTCATGCTGGGCAAGTCTCGTCGCGTAAGTCTCCGTCTCGTCTCGGCCTCGGCGCGTCTCCTGCGCCTCAACTAACGCGTCTTCCTCCTCAGATTCTCGACGAGAGCGAGCCCGTTCTTCGTATCGCTGCCATGCTCGACCAGCACCTAGCCGAGCACCTCGATGCCGTCTCCCCCATCGTCGTCAAGAAGGTACGTTCGGCGACCGTTCTTTGCCCTTTGCGCTGAGCCGTCGATACTGACCCCTTCGCCTCTCCACTACAGTACTCCTTCCCCTTCTACTCTCGCGCATCCACCTTCGTCCGCGAGTGGTTCCTTTCCGGCCGTCGCTTCTCCTACTACGACTGGTCTCACCCCACCACCCCGGCTCGCGGCCTCAAGCACTCTCCCGCCGCGCCTTCCTCGGTCGCCCTCGTCTCGAGCAGCCCCGCCAACTCTTCATCACGCTCCTCGTCCTCCTCCGCCGACTCTTGCGACGAGGACGACGACCCCTGCGAGCCTCACACGCCCCTCACGCCGCTGCCGCCGTACTCGACTTCGGACCCCTTCACCGCTTCCTCAGTACCCCGCGGCAAGGAGAATCCTCCACGACCACCAAAGAGCATGCTCTCGTCGAGGGAGGCCGTCATGCACCTCCCCGCCGTTCGACCGCCCCTCAACCGAGCAAGCTGGGAGATGAACTCGGCATCGTCGCCTGTCGTTCCCCTCTACAGGCCCTAGGATCCCTCTTCGCCTTTCTCCTCTCCATTCTTAGTACATGATTGGCTCCCCTTTCTCACATGCATCATTTCCCCTCATCATTACCCCCCTGCACATACCTCGGCGCCGTCAATCTGTTCTCATTCGGCGCCTTACCCACACATCGCACTCCTCGCAACATACCCCTCTTCTTCTTTCTCCTCGTCGTTACCCACACCATCACGGCCTCCCACATCGCCTTCTCACAAGGCTCTCGTACAAAAGTCAAGCAGTACCCCCCATTTTTTCCCTTTCCTTGTAGACCTTTTTTGAGAGACGACCGCAATTCCAGCTGTCTATCCACATACGAATGGCCGATTGCGAATTCTAGTCGAGAGCAGACGTTGTATGTGGAAGCGGACCTCCGAAACCGGCCTTCGCGCTTGCGACAAGGCGGGAACTCAATCGCAACTGTCGAGCGCGCAGGATCGAGGGTGGGCGTCTGGGATACGCTCAAGTGCACCTTTCGCTCGCTCGTGCAAGAGATCTGGCGTGCTGATAAGCAAGGTGTGGGCACTGCGAGTAGGTCAAGAGCGCGCAACGTCTCGAAAGCGGTCGCCGAAGGTCACTTTCTCAAGCTCGGCCGGAGCGAAGGCTGAGAATGTCAATCGAATTATCACTCCCTTCCCAGTGCCAACGCCCTCAGTACCTCCTCGCCGACTTCCAGCCTTCCCAAGCTCCTCAAGCCCTCTGGCGTCTCGCCGACGAGCCGAATCGACGTTTCGTAGGCTTCGGTGATGATGTCCGCCGAGATGGGGATGCAGTATCTTGCGAGGAGGGAGATGAGCATGGAGGTGCGAGTAATGGCCATGCGGATGGTCGGGGAGATGTCCTGTGAGGTGACGTAGAGCGTTAGCGATACCCGAGAGGGAAGTGGGAGCGAGAGGAGGACCGACCTCGTTCTGCGAGCTGTAGACTCCCTCGCCGCTCTCCTCTCCGAATCCAACCTCCTCGCCATCCAAGCGCATCTGCTTGGCGACTGTTTTGGAAATCCAAATGTAACCGTTGAGGCCGATAATGAGGTCGACGCCGAAGGGGAGGGAGTGGAAGTGGGATTTGAGGCGGACGATGAGGGAAGGAGGGACAGTGATTAGGGTACCGTTCTTGAGCTGTAGGGGCGATCAGAATGAGCGAGTGAACCGAAGGCTCAGAGGTCGGATCAGGACTCACCTTGCCGTACTTGAGCGAGCGAGTGTGCAGACTCATGGCCCCGTCGGCGAAGAACGCCTGCACTTCGGCCACAAGCAGATCGCCTTCCTGGAAGAAGGTCCTCATCTGTAGCTCATCCGACTCGAGTTTCCGGCGCTGTAGAGGATGGACGAGGTCAGCGAGATGAGCAAGGAAGTCGGCTTCGAGGCAAGACGATGCTCACCTGCACTCCTCCGGGCAAGTTGATGGACGAAAGCATAAGCACTGCGTTCTGAGCAGCGTAGGCTTCGACCTTCCAACGTCTTGGGCCGACCTGTGCAAGCAGAGGGTCAGTACAGCTCTTCGCTCGCAAGCTCGCTTCCTTCGCAAACGCACCTCGACAATGCGCCCAATTACGAGATCTCCGACTTCGGGGCGGTATCTGAAGTGGTACAGAGTAGTCAGTGATGCTGAAAGTAGGCTGAAGGCAATGACTGAACTCACTTTGTCCTCAGCGGCCGGACAGAGACGAGCTTGTTGACCCTTTCGACAGTTCCTGCTACCGACGCAAGCACCTTCTCGTCTTGTACATACGTTCCGTGACCCCTGAAGAAGCCCTCTCGCTGGTCAGCTCCCCTCCTACGCCGTCTCAGCGCCCTCAGCGAGCTCACCTCATCCATTTCCCGCTGTCTGCGATCGCCTCTCCCGGTCCTGTGACCCTTCCACCACCTACAGCCTGCGCCCGACTCGGTCCTGTACCATCTCCATCAGCGCCAAACTCTTCCTCCATCAGGATGTCCTCCATCGCGTCGGTTGGTCGAGTCGAAGCTGCTGGCTCGACGTAAGCTGAGGTTGAGGCTGTTACGATGCGGAACATGGTGGCTGTAACGCTGCTATATAGCAATTTGAGAACTGCTGAGAGGTAGCGGACGAAGTGAACGAGCCGAGTCGCGGGTGTGGGAGGAGCGAGAGCTTCGCATCCTCCTTTTCGCTGTAAGTAGCTTTCTCGACTTGTGAAAGCTCGCTCTTGGTACCAAGGAGGTCGCAAATCGACGGCATGTTCGATTGGTAGTTTCTACAAAGTGTGAGTAAATCGGAGGGACTAGACAGACTCGAGGTGGGAGGAAGCTCGGACATGGGACGAAGCCAGTCGCCGTCGAAAAGGAGGAAGTAGGTACTAGTGTGGCATGGTCAATAGATAGAGTGAAAGGTGGAGGTACTACTTGAGACGCTCAACGCCGATGAAGCCAGCCCTAGGCCAACTCCCGACCACTCGGTCACCTCTCCTCCCCGCCGCTAACCTCCTGCTCCTGCGACGCGCTTCCCAATGCTCCAAGGCCATGCTCCCCACTCTCCTCCTCGATGCTTCCGAAGCCCTCCTCTCCCTGTGGCGGTCCATAGCCAAAGATCGGCGTCGGCTGCTTCAACTCGCTCGGCAGCGACATCCTCCTCGCCTGAGGCGCCATGCCATTCCCGTACGTCGGCGCCAGCTGACGAAGCGGCGGTCCACTAGCGCCGCCAAGACCGCCCATACCGAACGCAGGCGCGCCGTAGTAGTTGGGAGCGGTGACGGGGCGGACCGAGGAGGCCTGGTAGCTCGGCTGCGAGCCAAAGATGGATTGCTGACCGGGGGCGGCCATGAGAGGTGGGCCGAGGGGGTTGACAACTCCGAAGGTACTACTGTAGACGCCAGAAGGGACGCCAGAAGGACCAGCATTGCCGTTCGGGTCGATAAAACCGGCGGTAGGAGGAGGAGGGAGGTGCATTTGAGGAGCGTAGAGAGGGACGGGAGCGCCGAGTGGGGTCATAAAGGGTGCAGGAACGGCGTAGTGGTACTCTCCTGCTGAGGTCGAAGGGCGAGGGCGATCCACCGAGTGCATGTTGGCGGGGAGAGGGAGAGCATCGTTCTGCGAGGCTTCGGCGGCGGCGGCGCGAGCTGCTTCCGCTGCTTGACGCTTTTTGTTCTCGCGCCAGGCTTTCCGAAGCTCCTTGAATTCTGTTTGAGCGGGAGAGAGGGAAGCGAATTAGCTCATCTGCCCCCTCGTCTCCCCTCGAAACCTTAAGCGAACTTACGAGCGGGAGTACTCTTCGGCCCATGCTTCTGCATCGTCTTGTGCGAGTTGAGGTGGTTGAGCGTTCCGTAGGCCTTCTGACATCCTGGGTAGTCGCAGGTGTAGAGGCGTTCAATCTCGTCGTAACGCCTGCGCGGCCGCTTTGCAGTCTGGCCTGCCGAGGCGACAAAGTTGTAGACCTTGCTCTCGCCAGGCTGCTGGGCGGGAGCGCCATCGCGGTGCAGCTCGGACTTGACGGCGCGCGAGACGTAGGCGGAAGTAGGGCCGTGAGGGATGGGTGGGGCGTGTCCGGGGTGAGGGCGGAGCTGGTGGGAGGAGGTGGGGCGAGAGGAATCGGCGGTGGTAGGTCGCGAGTGAGGGCCGCCGAAAGGGTCGTGGAGGATGGTCTGGGGAGGTTGCGAGGGGTCGTAGAAGGGTCGCGGTGGAGGAGCGTAGAGGAAGGGGCCGGAGGAGGGCGATCCGCGTCCTTCGCTGCCTCCGCTCGAGTAGCGAGGGTCGTCGGGCAGTCCTCCATCCACTCCTGCTACACCTGGTGCAATTCCCACCAGCTCTGGGAGCGAGAAGCCCCGCTCGCGCTGCGAATCGCTGTCGTGCCCCAAGCTAGCAACGCCCGAATCGACTTGGTACTGGAACGGCGACGGTTGCGGCTGCTGGTACGAGTCGAAGTTGTGGCCGCCGGGGTAGTAGGAAGGAGGAACGTGGGACGAGTGGGGCGAGTACATGGCGCCATGAAAGTAGGGTGCAGAGACGGAGGAAGGCGCCGTCATGGGGCGAGTGTTGCGAATGTTGGCCCCCGGCTGGCCTGGGTGTTGCGAGTTGAACGAGTAGCCTCCGAATGGTGGAGGATGCTGCTGCTGTACCGCACCAGGGGGCCCAGGCGAGATCCCGCGCGATTGATGGCCGCTCGCCGTTCCTCCCCCTCGCTGAGCATCCTCGCCCGCCGTTCCAGGTCGACTGCTCGCTCCGCCGCTAGAGAGATGCTCGAAAGGTGCAGGAGATCTGCTGAATCCTTCCGAGTCGTGCTCGAGAGGACCCGAGCCGCCCACACCTCCCGCGATTGTTGGCTGGTAGTTGGAAGGAGGGTATGCGCTTGAGCTGCCTGGTCGTTGCTGCTGCCCGTAGTCGCCGCGCTGAGCGAACGAGGCAGAAGGCGAGAGGTCGGGAGGGTGGAAAGCGAACTCGCTCATCGGCTACGGCTGTCGAAGTGAGAGTGTTTTTGGTTGCGTCGGTGAGGTCGGCTCCCGAGAAACGGTTGGCGTTCGAGGGTGTGGGCGAGTAGATGTACGAGCTGTGAGGGAGGTAGGAGAGACGGCTGTTGGAGGATATGACGAGAGGTTAACGATTGGGCTTCATTGCGCCCGAAGCTGGAAGCTGGGGCAAGGGGAGGAGAGCTCAGCAAGACGTACGAGCTTGAGATCAAGCTGCGCTGAGCTGTGGGCGAGTTGTAGGCGACTCCGGGTGCTCGTAGGTAGGCTCGGCGATAAAGCTGGTCGCAGTGTACGAGACGAGAAAGAAGAGAGAGCAGAGGAGGAGGAAGGGAAGCAGGATCGCTCCGACTTCGCCATCTCAGGGCAAGCGCTTGCCGTCATACTTCGCTCAATCAGTCTTTACTGCCCTTCATCAGCTCGGCTTCGCTTCTCTCGAGATCCGATGTACACAGAGGTATCCTTGTGCTGCTTTTCTCACGGTACGCAAGAGAGGGGGTATCAAAAAGAAGGGGGGGGGGGGGGCAGAAACGACGAGCGCCGAGTATGAGAGAGGGGGAGAAAGAATCGAAGGGGGGGTGTTAGGGGGGAGACTTGTAGGGTAGTTGTCGGTATGGCGAGGGAGGGAAGGTGGGAGATGGTGGGAAGGAGGAGGGGGGAGGGGAGGGGGAAAGGGCTGAGCTGTGGGGTCCATTAAACGAGCGTGTCAGTCGTAAAGTCTCGAAGGGGTCGCTCGTAATGAAAAAGGCGGGCCCACGCCCGATGTGTGTGGGTACAGCTGGCGCTCCTCCTCCATCTCGGGGGAGAAACGACCGAGGAAAGAGCTGGCGGGAAAAAATGAGCTTACGAGCTTCCTTCCTTTCCCCCCTCCGACTAGCGCGCCCATCTGCTCGGAACCCGTAGTAGCTTCTTTTCACAGAGGGAGGGTGAAGCTTCCGAGGTTCCGTGGTTGAGGTTGTAGGAGAGGGGGCGACCCTACAGCTCGACATGAGCATGAGCGCTAACAGCGCTCTTGACCGCCGAAACGATGCTGGTGGCCGACTCGCGCACGCCTTCGGGGGTGGTCCTCGTCGCGTCGTGCAGGACCGACGACGCCTGGGCAGCGAGGCTCTCCACCGAGGAGACGATTCCTCCTGATGATGCAGAGGCGCTGGCCTTGGACTTGAGGGACCTCGAGCTGGGCGAGGCGAGGGAGCTCGCCGGCTGGACGACCGAGCTGATGGTTGAGGCTGCCTCCTTCTTGACGCTCGAGGCCGATCCAGCCACATCGCTCAGCACCGACGATCCTGCACTCTTCATAGCTGCGAGGACGCTGGTAGCCGACTGAGCAACATCGGTGGGCGAGGGCTCGCCGCCTGCCGCCCGAATGACCGATTGCGAAGCCTCGCCGAAGAAAGTTGCTCCCGCATCGGCGACTTCTCCTGCGGCATTGGCAAGTTGATCGTAGACTGGTGCGGCGGCGATGAAGGAGGGTACGGCTTGGGCGAGGGAGGAGGCACTTGCTGCGAGGTCGATGCCGAGCGAGACTCCTTGGTCCACGGCGTGGTCCACGGCGCTCGAGGCGACTCCGAGGGCACTCGATACCGAAGCGGGAGCATCGACGATGAGGGCGGAGGAAGCTCCTGCGAGAGCGATGGAGGCAGAGGTCTCGAGAGCCTTGGCGAGGGAGGTGATGGACTGCTGAAGGTCGGTGGGCTGGGGTTCCGATCCGAGACGGTGAAGGACGCGCTGAGAAGCCTCGGCATACGCATTCTCGGCGGCGAGAGATGCAGCCTTAGCAGCCGAAGAGGCGGACTGGCGCAAGTCGGTGGGGGTGGGCTCGACTCCAACGGCGTGAAGGACGGTTTGGGAGGCCTCTCCATAGGCTGAAGCGATGTTGTCGACGAGGGGGATGACGGGAATGGCCGATGCTGCCTCTTTTGCGAGCGAGGCGGCCGAAGATTGAGCAACTGATGCGAGGGAGGTCGCCGACCCGTAGGCGTTCGAGGGGGTAGGCTTAACGCCGGCGAGGGAGGATGCTGACTCCTTGGCGAGGTTGGCGGCATGAATGGCCTTCTCGGAGGCGGCGGCGTAAGCCTTTTGAGCCTCGTCGACGACTCCGGTCCACTCGCCCATGATCTCCTTGGAGCCCTTAGCGAGAATCTTGGCGAGGATGGTGGCTGTTGCAAGTAAAGTCGAGTCGGTCAGCTGTATTGCGAGCGAAGACGCGCATCAGAACTCACTGAAGGTGTCGAGGATGGACTCGGCCTGCACCACGACGGCGTCGAGGAGCTCGATGGGCTTGAGCGAGGCGAGGGACGAGTCCTTGATGGTACCGGACTGCACGCCGCGGTAGCTCTCCTTCCAGTTCTTCTCCGCTTTGCCGAGTCCGTGGTAGCCTATTCAGAGCGAAGGATTAGCTAAGAGCGCCGAGAGGGGGGAACGAGATGGCGAACTCACGTTGCCAGTCCTTGACGGTAACGTCGTCGAGCCAGGTCCATCCGTAGCCGAGCTCCTCCTGTAGACGATGGGTAAGAGATCAGCTTGCGCACCACCATGATCACCCTCCCCCACGCCGAACTCACCTGAGCCTTTCCAACGAGCGCCTCCAACGCCTCACTAGCCTTCTTCAACGCCTTCGCCTCCTTCTCCCTCACGCTCCTCTTATACTCCTCCGCCTCCACCCTCACGTCCCCACTCATCTTCCTAACCTTCGCGACCGCCTTCTTGCTCAAAAATTCGGCATCCTTGACCTTCTCCTCGGGCGTGTACCTCTCCTCGCTGGCCGCCCTCGCGAAATACTTGCCCAACCTCCCGACCATCTTATCCCCCTCCTCGTCCAACGTAGTCAACACGGCGTCGAACCGTTTAGGGATATCAGCGACCGCGTTGGAGCGGATCTCGACGAGCCGGGAGAGGAGGAGGTCATGCTCCGTTTGGCCGAGTTTGGTGATCTCCTTCTCGTAGGTCGTTTGGAGGGTTTCGAGGGCAGTGCGCTTCTCAGCTTTGAGGGCGGCGAGTTCCGAGGGGGAGAGGGAGGGTTCGGCGATGGGTGGGGCGTCGGCGGAGGAGGGAAGTTGGGAAGTATCGATCTCGTCGGGGGTGTTGCGGAGGTCGGAGATGAACTCTAGTGGTAGTGGGTGGTGCAGGGGGGTTGACAGAGAAGGTCAGCTCGGCTCGGCGATCCCACAGCATTAACTCGAGAACTCACCTTCGAAGTTATCGGTATCCTGCTCGCTCAGCACCTCCTTCTCCACCATCGCTACATGCTCCGCAGCCTCCGCCCTACTCTTCTTCGTCCTATACTCAAAGATCCTCTCCGAGATCTTATCGAGCTGAGGGGCGATGAAGAGGGAGTAGAACCTCTGGAGGGCGGGGAGGATCTTGGTGCGGTAAAAGACCTTGGCATGACCTCCAGCGACGACGAGACGAGGGTGCACTTGCTTGACGTACGTCTTGCGCGAGGTGGAGTAGGACGTCTTGGCGAAGGGGAGGAGGGTGTGGTGGTAATGGCGTTGAGCGAGGGGGACGCCGGTAAAGTAGACGGGGGAGACGATGTCGTAGACCTGCTTCGAGTGCTTGCGGACGGCCTTGTCGGCGAGCGAGACGTGCGGCTCGGCCTTGAGCTTGTACCATTCCCTCGCGGCGTGGGAGTACCACTCGACGCTCGGCGCGAGCGAGTGCTCGTACTGCTTCTTGAGGCTGGCGACGTAGGGTTTGGTGGCGGCTTGGGAGTGGGAGATGCCCTTGAGGAGGGTAGGGTGCACGCGCTGCTGGTAGGTCGAGGCGGCGCGAGCGAGTTGAGGGCGGACGAGGCGGTCGGCGCGGGGGTAGTAGGGGAGGACCTTCTGGACGTAAGGGGCGGTACGAGCGTGTACTTGTGCGATGTAGGGGTCGAGCTTTTTGTGCGCGGTGTGGATGTAGGGGCGAAGATGAGGCTCATAGGACGCGAGACGACCTTGAACCGAGTCGATGCTTCGGCAGACGGCACGTTCCCGCGAGGTGTCGGTCGGGCAGACGAGGAAGTAGGCGATCAAGAGGTAGAAGAGCCCCACGCGGGTGAAGAAGCCTGCGACCGAGATGCCTCCGCCGGCGCGACGAGAGGGACGATTGCGCTGCTGCCGGGGTTGGAGGCGCTCTTCTCGTTCCCGTTGCTCGAGCTCCTTGTGCATGCGCTTGACCTGTTGATGTACAGAATCAGCTTCGCTTCGTCGCTCGCCGAACAAGAGGTCCTTGCTCACCTCGTCATCCTGCGAGGTGCGTCAAAGGAGGAGGAGATTGTCCGTTAGCGGTGTGTCGCTCTGTAGGGTCGTAGAGAGCTCGGAGCTGGGTAGGGACTGACGTAGAAGAGTATGGGAGTCTTGCTAGGCTCGTATGGGTTGTCCTTGGCTACTACAGCCGTCGATTGGCCGTTGTTTGGCGGTGTTGGAGCGGGCCACTTCTTTGCTGGTGAGGAGGCGGTTGAAGGTGCAGGAGAAGCTGAGCCTGAGGATTTAGCTGAGCCTGTACTGGAGCGAGGTGCCATGTTGTCTTCTTGAGCCGAGAAAGGTGAGAGCAAACGGCTTTCAGCTGCTCAGAGACGAGTCGACGAGGTGGTGGGGCCGAGTTGAGCGAGAGGGCTGGTCGGTAGAAGGGGAGGCGGGAAGTCGAGTGTTGGCTGTAGTCGATCCTGTTGGCGCAAGGAAAAAGGGGAGAGAAATCGCTTCCTGTAGGTCAGTCGCTGGTCGAGGTCCGAAGTTGCAAATCAAGGCAGGAGTTCAACCTCAGAATGACCCGCTTCGTCGCGCCCAAGTAGTTCCTCTCGCTCGGGTCGCAGCGACCAACATCTTGCCCTTCGTCCTCATCGCTGTTCTTGCTTCAATCTCGCTCGGAACATGACTAGGATAGCTCGTATATTAGGCAGCAGTGCCGTCAAGTCCTCCCTCCTGCTCGGCAACGGCCTCTGGTCAGTTCCCCGCCCTTTCAGCTGCTTTCGCTACTCCCAGAGCTGGTCAGCGCTTCAGGGCTCACTCGCTGACCGTTCTGCTGTATGATAGGCATTTAGCAGCTTTCCACGTCTTCACCCAAAAATCTCGCGGTGTAGGCTCTTGCTCCCGCTGCTAGACTCCACCTCCGGCGTTGGCTAACGCCGACTTACACCTCGTCCCACACTGTCTACACCACACCAGATCCTCCGCAAGTACACCCACCCGACCACCACCCACAGCTCCTCGACACACGATGTCCTAACCTTCCTCGGCGCGCTCAACTCGGCGCTCTCCTTCCTCTCCTTCTACCGTCTCTACCGCACGCTCTCGGCCCTCCGACTCTCGCGACGACGAGCTCTCACATCATCCAAAGGCAAGGGGAGGAACAACAGCGCTAAGGAGGAAAGACAACAGGCGCTGCAGGAGGCCGTCACAGCGCAGGTGGAGAGGAGTGAGGATCGACTGGCGCTCTTGACGCTCGGCGTGGCGAATGGGAGTCAGGCGGTATTGGACTTGTGGAGTCAGAGGTTGTTCGAGGGGAGGTGGAGGTGAGCGTGTGTTTCTGCACTTTTGTTGCTGGGACGGAAGCAGGAGGAAGGAGATGGACAGCGGCGAGCTCGGCGATCAGCTGGCCGAGCGAGGGCTGACCGTGACTATCGTTTTGCAGGCTCGGAGGGTTCGATATCATCACCGTATTGGACACCTTCTTCCTCGTAGCGGACTGGAGCTGGGCGTACGCCTACACTTGAGCAGGACGGACGGGCGCCCAGAGGGATTCTCGGGTCGGCGGGGAGGTGGTAGATCTGTAACCTCGAGTTAAGGTTCGCTCGAACAACCGCATAGTAGTGGTGAGGAGAGCTGAGAAGGAGAGGAGAGGCGGTGCGAAGCGAGCGGTGCTAGGTTGCTTCGGCTGATCTCCTGCTCGGCGACTGCTCCCTCCCTCGCTCCAAACGAGGGATGCGAACAAGCTGTTCTTGCAGCCTCAAATACTATACAAGCTCATTTATTTGAAAGTCCTTTTGTGCTTCTACTTCGCCTAAGCTCTACCGCCTTGGTACCCAGCCAAACTCGGCTCAGCTCAAGCCTCGACCTGCACCTCAGCGCTCTGTTCCAGCGGTGCGCCGCTCTTCACCGCCTTGGCGCCCTTGCTTGCTGCTGCTTGCTGCGCCTGGTACGCCTTGAGAGCAAGGATGTGGTCGTTGATGAAGTAGCTGTTTCGGCCGACGACTCGGAGGTCAGCTTTCGCTCCGAGTTCGGGCTATGAGGAGGGCGAGAGGATCGACCGGAAGGGGAGGGTGGTAGATGGAGAGGAGGCGGAGGACAGCAACAACTCACGTCTTCAGTACCTCAGCCTTAATGTCCTTCGCTCCCTTGATAGTCCCCAAGCACTGACTGGCTCCACACAGGCAGCTAAAAGGCTGGTCCATGTCCCACTCGGTGCTGAAGTAGGCGAAGGTCATGATCTGTGTTTCCGTGCTCTCTGCATCAGCATCATCGCGCGACAGACAACGCAAGAAGAATCGGAGCAAAGAACGCCGAGCTCACCTCCCCCTTCGGCAGGTCCTTCAATGCCCGGACGTGCCATTCTCCCGAGGTGCGCACGTCGAAGGCGACGTTGGGGTCGCAGCTGTGGTTGACGTCTGTTCAAGAGGCAGTTGCGAGTGGATGAGCACGATCGGTCGAGGCGAGGGAGGGATCGATGGAACGGAGGAGACGGGTGGAGAGGGAAGGGGAGGAGCAGGAAAGCGTCAGCCGTGATGCTCCCTACAGGCAGGAAGGGGGGTGGAGGATGTGAGCGTACAGAGAAGATCCGAGTTGAGCTCAATGTGGCGGCATTGGTTTGGGTCTTGCGAGGAGCCCGGGATGGGAGGGTCGGGGAGGACTTGGACGGAGGAGTAGGCTGTTTGGAGTGGTATGTGGTGGTGAGGAGGATACGCGGAGAATACAGAGGTCAGCTGCTTGCTTGGAGAAGCCTCGAGCGGAGCAAATAGCAGCCGCGCCGAGACGAAGCCCAAACGCTGGGCCGGTGGGGGGGCAAAGACAACGAGATGGGGGAAGTTGAGACGTACCCTTGGTGCCGGGAAGAGTGTTGGTGATGGCAGTGATAGTCTCTCCAGCTGCGAAAGCCTGTGCAGTGTAGTGAAGAGATAAGTCAGCTCTCGTTCGGCAGGGGAAGGGATGAGCGTGTCCCTGCTCTCGCTAGTTAGCTCGAGCCTGCACCTTCCCGCGCGAGCAGCAGCAGCAAGCTGCATCGGTAACGCTCGCTGTAGGTCTACTGGACGCACAAGCCCCCCGTGGAAGCCGAGAGCCATCCCTCGCCATTCGGGAAAACCGGACTGGCGCCCCGCATCCATTGCCGGTCGAGGTTGGAGTGTAGTCGAACTACAGAGCCTGCTGAGCCACCCAGCAGCAGCTCTCCCATCTCCCATCCTCCATCTCGTACCGTTCGAGTCGCCCGTCCTTTCACCGCTTCGAAGGCCGATGCTCTTCCACGGGATTCAGCGTCCGGTCCCATCTCCTACAGCCCAGCAGACCCAGTGAACTCACCCTCTCGGTCTTTAAGCAGCTGTTAAACTCCCCCTCGTCGGCAAATTGGATGTGAAAGCAGTCGGGGTGAGTGGGTTGGTAGTTGTCCTTGGTGGGGAGGTAGGGAGGGGAAGAGCGACGAGGGAGGGTCGTGTTGAGCGTGACGGCCATTGTACTGTAGGCTTGTAGGGGCTGGTCTGGAGAGCGAGAGAAACGAGTGCAAAGATGTGGGCGGAAGTCAAGGAGCGAAGGGCCGGTGCCGCTGAGCCTTAGCCGAGTCCGAACTCTGTCGAACTTGGACGTGCCCTCCGCGCGCGAGCAGCTCGGCGCCGTCCCTCCTCCTCCGACCATCTCGTTTCAACTTGGATTATGTCGGCAGCTCGTCATCGCAACAAGGCAGCAGACGATGAGGATGCTGCGCAACTTAAATTCGGCCCTGGTCAGCTGCACCATCTTGAGATCCCCTCTCGCAGAGCAAACAGGCTGACCTCGCTCGCGCCTCTCTCTCTCTGTCGTTCTCCCCTGCGCTTGTGCGACCTACAGAATTCAGCGGAGAGATCCAAAAAGGTTGCATCGTCATCAGCGAGGTCAAGCTACTGCTAGAGCAAGCAGGCAAGAAGAGCGACAACGCGTGAGTCTCGCTCCCGCTCCCCCTCTACCCCTCCAAGGCGCCCGGCTGACCTGCTCTACACCTCAACAGAGTCTTTAAGAAGACCCTGGACTATGTCTCCACCTTTGCTCGCTTCCACGAGCCCGAAACGGTCGCTTCCGTTCGAGCGTGCGTTCCGTTCAGCTTGCTCCCTCGTGCTCTGCTCCCGCTGACGAGCTCGTACGTTGAGCAGTGTATTCGAAGGCTCCGGACTCGCCGACTTCGAACTGGTGCAGATCGCCAACTTGTGCCCAGCAAGCGCGGAGGAGGCGAAGGCGCTCATCCCTAGGTCAGTCTGCTGTAGCTTGCTGTCTGTCGGGCTCTACATCTGTGAGAGAGTGAATGCTGACCCGCTTCCATGCAACAGTCTGAACGAGAGGGACGACGACGAGCTGCAGCAGTACCTCAACCAGATTGCTAGTTTGAGGAAGTACCAGTAGAGCTGTAGGGAGAGGGTGCAGTGGTGTACGAGGAGGCTCGTCTTTGTTGTAAAGTAGTAGTCGTGAGCCTCATGAAGCTGTCGCGGGCGAGGGAGGAGAGGCTCGGCGAACGGACTGAAGCTGGCTCTCGAATCCTGCTCCCTCGCGCCGAGAAGCTATGTACGCGACAGCTCGTTACGCTCACAACGGCTACTGCAGCTTCTTCTGTTGCACCCCCAACGTCACTCCCTTGGGTACTCCTTCAAACTTGAGCACCTTGGCCTTTCTCCTCTCGGCCTTCCCTCCTCCTGCCTTCATCTCCTCCTCCTCCGCCTCCCTCGTGAAGAAGCGATAATAGAGGAACGCCTCAATAGCCGCGATCATGAACGCTCCCGTCATGGCCAGTCCAAGCCTCTGCATTGTCTACAAGCGTCAGCAACCTATCGCCGAAAGTCGAACAAGCCGAACTCGACTCACCGCCTGTACGCTCCTCCCCCCGCCGACCCACCACACCCCCGTGAAGACCGTCGCCATACTAGCCCCCACATTAACGATTGCTCCAACCTGTCTTCTAACATCCTTCCACTCCTCGGCCATAGTCTTTGCAGTCCCGCCATGGAGGGTTGGGTCGAAGGCGTCGTTCAGAGGGAGGGAGGAGGTGAATCGAGGAGCGTGCAGGGTTGTCATGGAAGCGTAGGAGGCGCGGTCGGCGGCGAGGGAGAGGGAGGAGAGGATGGCGAGTAGCTCGGGCGACTGGAGGGGCGTAGAAGTGTCAGCGAGGGAGGGAACGGGGGTAGCGAAGAAGACGTACGCGCTCGCGAGGTGGTAAGGGAGGGGCGTGGATGTCGGTTAGGCGGAGGAGGGAGGATAATGTACAGCTCACTATGTACAGAGTTGCGAGGTCAGCCTGGACGCTCCACTCGCTTCCTTTGAAATCGCTACTCACCTCCCTTCTCTTCCCTCGCCCATTTCGACACCTTGACCAGCAGTTCATGCGATACGGTCCTCTGCCTCAGCTGCTCCTCCTCTTTCTCTGCTCCCTCTGCCCGTCCTGGAGGGGTGAGCGCTGGTGCTACCAATGCAGCCAGTTCGGCGGGTAGTTGGGACTGTAGCGAGCTCAGTCGAGAGTCGAGTGATGGTGTGAGGTGCAGCAGAACCATGGCGGTGAGAGGTGAGACGAGCGAGGAGGCGGCGGGGGAGAGAGAGCTGAGGTGTTGAGCTGAGGTTCCAAGTCGGCACCTCCTCTTCACTCAGGTACAGCTTCGGGTTGGCTGAAGCATCGCAAAAGTCTCTGTCCTGCTCCAAGCTAAGCTCAGACCCAGCGGATGAGGCTGTAGCCGTAGCTCACCACCGGCTCATGATCCAACTCCGTCCTCTGACGAACTGTGCGCGATTGAGGCTCTTTGCAGGGGTCTGGCTGCACAGAAGGGTATTGAATAGCATGCAGAAAGCTCTCCTGCTGTATCAACCCAGTAGCACCTCGCTGTCGAGCTACAGCTCGATTCTCGGCGATTGAGCTCTGGCCGTCCCCACCTCGATGATCTCGTTCCCTTTCCGTTGCCTCTGGAGCAGACGAGGCGTTCTGATTTCTGAGCCAAAGCGTTACAACGGGTCACAGGGCCGAATCGTACAGCGCGTCAGCCAGGACCCCTCCGCCGGGGACTCTCGACGACGTCTCTCTCCCTCTTACTTCACACTCCTCACACCTCTTCTTCAACTACACACCACACAGCTAGCAATAGTGAGTCTCCTCCTGCTCTCCGCCATCCCCCGTCAATGCTGACCTTCTCCTCGTCGTTGGCAAAAGATGGGACTCCTCGACAAGGTGCGATCTCGCCGTTCTCTTGCCTCACTCCTCCGCTGATCACGATCCGGCTACACAGGCCAAGGATTTCGCCGAGCAGAAGCTCAACAAGGGCAACAACAGTGAGCTACAGCATCCCCTCTGTCTCTCGCGCTCAATTCCATTTCGGCGCAAGCTCGAGCCCCACACGTGCTGCTGACCTTTCGTCATTCTCCTCCCCCCTTGCGTGGCTCCCAGACGACGGCAACGATAGCTACGGAGATAACAACAACAACAACAACAGCTCCAGCTACGGAGGCCAGCAGCAGGGGGGAAACACCCTTGGCTCGTGAGTTGCTCCGAGCGTCGTCACCGAGCTCCCAGAACAAGGGCTGATGCTTCGTCGTTGCAGGTCCAACACCGACTCGTACGGCTCCAGCAACACTGTCGGCGACGACTCGTACGGCTCCAACACCGGCACCACCGGCTCCCGCACTTCGGCTCAGGACCAGCTCGGCGGTCGCTTCGGAGGCAGCAACACCGATTCTTCGCTCACTGGAGATAACTCGTTAGTTGCCTGCTCTGACGCCGGGTGCGTAGACGGTCGCGCTAACCTATGTTCGTCGTGGTACAGCGGCAGCGGCTCCTACGACCAACAGGCTGGAGGAAACCTCGGCGGAGGGCTCGGGGAGTGAGTTGGGCTCGTACAGCCTCGTCCTCGAGTGCAGACCTCTGACTCTTCCTCGTCTTTACGCCACAGTAGCAACAACGACTCGTACGGCGGCAGGTCGTCGGCTGGAGGTCTCGGCGGCGCCGGAGGATTGAGCGGGTGAGCTTTCCGCCTTCGTTGCTTTTCTCGGTGACAGGTTCGCTGACGCTATACACTTCTCTGCTATAGAAACGATAACGACTCTTACGGTGGACGTTCGGCTGGAGGACTCGGTGGCGCCGGAGGATTGAGCGAGTAAGCTCTTCCGTCTCGTCGACGTCTTCTGATTCAGGTCGCTCACGCAACTCTTCCCCTCGTCGCAGCAACAACAACGATTCGTTCGGCAGCGGAGGACGTGACTCGCAGATCAGCAGCGGTGGTCTCGGCGGATCGTGAGCCATCGTTTCGTTTCAGCTGCTCGGCGCCGACTGACGATGACTTGCTCTACAGTGACTCGTTCGGAGACCGCCAGCAGAGTGGACGCGGAGGATTTGGTGGAGACATGTGAGTCCTTGCTTGGCTTCTCAGCCGCTCGAAGCAGCTAGCTGACTCTCGGCGATGGTCAACCAGCACCGGCGACTCGTTCGGCGGAGATCAGCAATCCAGCGGCCTCGGCTCGCGCGGAGGACAGTACGTCTTCCCTCTCTTCACCTCATTCGTCCTTCGCTGACCCTCTCGCACACCACAGGGACTCGTTCGGCGGCAACCAATCCTCGTCCTTCGGCAACCAAGATTCCTCCCTCGGCGGCAACAACCAGGACTCTTCCTTCGGTGACAACCAGAGGGGCTCCGGCTTCGGAGGTAACGATGTCCAGGGCGGCGACCAGTATGGTAGCGGAGGACAGGGAAGCTTCGACCAGCAAGGAGGACAAAGCGGAGGATACTCGGGCGGAGGAGACTCGTCCAACTACTAAGCTACCAGCGGCTGAAGCAGTACATAGCCAATCCCAAACAAACAAGCAATGAAGTCAGTCTATCAGTGAAGCCCCTGTCCTGAGTCGCCTGCATGCGAAGGGAGAGCTCCGAGAGCAAGAAGTAGCGCCGACCGGTCAGCTGGCTGCTGATTTGAGCAGACGCGAACTCTCTCTTCCCCTTCGCTGTTCTTCACCTTCAGCCTACACTCCATCAGCAGAGCACATCACACTGTGAGCTGTCTGCTCCCTCCCCTGTAACAGACTGACCTTCCCGGCTCGGCGCAGACCAATGGACCTCTTCGCGATGGTGCGTCGCTTGGTTCTGATCTCTAGCTTTTCTCACTCGCGTCTCACACTACAGGCCAAAACGTTCGCGATGGCGCACGACCAAAAAGAGAAGGACAAGCAACAGCAACAGCAGCAGCAGCAAGAAAGGAAGAAGTGGTGGGGCAGTGGGTTCGCGGCTGCTTTTGGTCAGGATGCTGGAAGCGCCTACCTTGCTTCCACGAATATTGATGATCTCAAATCTATTGCTATGAGGTGAGTCGCAGCTTCCCGCTTGCCGGACGTGAGCCTATCGACTCCCCTCGCCGAACGAGCGCCGAGCTCGGCGTTGGTGTCGCCTCGAGCATGGCTTCTTCACACGTGGGCTTCTGCAAGACAGCTTATCCCCTCGCTTGCTTCATAACAGCCAGCCTCATGCTCACGAGGAGGCCCATCCTTCCACCAGTGGCCTGTAAGTCGCTCATCGCCCTTCTCCAATCTCGGCGATGACTGAGCTCGAGACTCCCTATTCGCAGCAACGACTTCAACTTAAGCTCGAGTCCCACCGGATCTACCTTCAGCTCCTTCAGCTCGAAGTCGGAGTGAGAAGTAGCCCACTGCTCGTCATAGCGGAGTCGGCGCAGAGAGCAAGGGTTCGCCGAGCAGTCGGAAATAGGGAGAGAAGCTGTATGATGTAGCTCTATGACTGTCAATGATCAAATCAGGACTTTCTGTACGTACTCGCTCCGCTGCGGGAATGGAAAGAAGCTCGGCCTCGGCAGTGGAAACGGAGGGAAGCGCCCTACGCTCCTTCTCCTCCTCCCTCATCTTGCCTTCTCGTCCACGACTACCGACCGCCGAGCAGGACAAGCTACAAGCACACTAGGACTGCACACATCACCCTCTGATTACCTACAGCACCTTACCCAGCTCCCTCAGCCCCGGCCTTCCTTTCCTTCCCCATTCAAGCTCGACGTCACCTCTTCCTCCTGCACCATGTCAGCCTCAATCGACGAGCCCTCCATCGGCAAGAACCCCAAGCCTACAACCCTCGAAATCGCCAAGTACACCGAGGAGGTAATTAAGCGTAACATGCAGGACGCCCTCTCCCCTTCAGACAAAACGATCATGGAAGCTGCAAACAGGAAGCTCATGATCCACGCGACGACGGGACTATGGATCGGCTCGACTTGTGGTGCAATTCTGGCTTTCCGCTCTCGCTTCGTAGCAGGACGACGAGCGGCGCAGGCGATGAGGGCAGGTAGCGCGACGCCGCAGGTGCCGAAGCTGTATTATGGTGGAGCTGGGGGTCCGGGAGCTGGAGGGAAGCAGGAGGGAACTCAGGCGAAGAGTAGGCTCGGCTTCATCGCCAAGGGGCTAGGTTTGGGCATGCTCGGAGCGCTCGCAGGGTGAGTCGAGGCCTACGCGCTGAATGGAGAGATGCAGAACCGCGCTGACCCCTTCCTTATTGTACATAAGAACCCAAATCGGCGTTTGGACTGGCACGAGCGCCGCTCAGAAGTACATCAAGGAGTCTGGCCGCGAGGAAGCGATCGCGCAAGGTCTCAAGGTGGCCATGGATCGCGCGCTGACGGAGATTAAGACGAACACGAAGGGCATCGAGATCAAGAACACTCTCCTCAACAAGGTCGCCCACTCGGGCTCTGGCTCATCGTACGGCGATGCAGAGTCGAGCGAGTTCGTTGAGGTGCCGCCGAGCGAGCATGAGGCTCAGCCGAGTGAGTGCTGCTCAGCTTGACCGCTGTTGATTCTAGCTGACATCTTCACTACACAGCACCACAATCTGAGCCCGAGTCGCACTCCTCCCCTGCCACCGACGAGCCTCATTCGCGCTGGGACGAGCTGAGGCAAGCTCGGCCGAGCGGAACCTCAAGCTGGGACAGCATTCGCGACCGCACGGGACGCACAGCAGTACCTCCACCTTCCGTCAACCGTGGAGATCAAGCAGCGAGGCCAAATGAGTCGGAGCAGCAGGGCCGAGGAGCAGGAGAGAGCGAGGACAAGGCGTTCGAGCGCCGACAGTTTGAGGAGATGATGGAGAGGGAAAGGAAGGGTGGCGATGATAGCTTCAATGAGAGCAAGTGGAAGTAATGAAGGGTGCTCAACTGCAGGACGCTCACGAGACAGGCCGACTTCGAGACCCCCTGCGAAGCGTCGACTTCGAGCTGAGCAGGCCGACTCGCTGCTCTCCCTTTTCCATCTCACCTCGTCTCGCTCGTTTCTCGCCTCCGACTCCGGCACACTCTCAGTAGCTCGAATCGCCTGTGCTCTACCCTTCCACTTGCCTACAGCGCCCACCACTTTTTCCTCTCCGCCTCACCTCACAAAACAAGCTCGATGTCGTCCGCTCCTAAGGGCAGAGGGCGCGGTCGTGGACGTGGCAAAGCAGCTTCAGCATCAGAAGAACCAGCACCTCCTCGACGCTCTCCCTCGCCTCCTCCGCCAGCCGACGACGACGAAACGATGCAGGACGCTGATGAGGGCGAGCTGGACTCGCCGCCTCCCAAGAGCAGGGCGAGGGCTCGCGTGGGGTCCAAGGCGTCGACTTCTGCTGCTGGAAGCTCGAAGAGTCGACCGGTGGGAGGGCTGCTCGGCGAGAGCGAGTATGCCAAGAAGCCTGCAGCAGGGCCGGCGGCTGGGAAGCTCAAGTTCGTGCCCAACATGAAGAGGAAGACCAAGGTGGTGCAGGATGATGAGGAGTACGATGAGTGAGCTGCCTGTACTCTCTTCCCTTGAGATGCGCGCTGACTTCGGTTGTCAACAGCGACGTCAAAATGGTTCGTCGAGGCTGCCTCGGTCCTCGCTTTGATGCTCGCTAACCTCGCTCGCTACAGGAGGATGACTTCAAGTCGAAGCGTGCCCCTCGCCCTCGCGCTCCTCGTGTCGAAATGGAGATGACGGCGACAGGACCGATGGCTCAAGGACCAGGAGGACTTCGTGAGTCGCCCGTCGATGCGGTGTTCATGCTATGTATCGCTGACAAGACGCTATGTACTCCACAGCCAAGGGCTTCGGCGCGAGGACCTTTCAAGGAGCTGCTGGAGCGGGAGTCATGAACGCTTCTCGTGAGGGCCGACTTCGCGGCCAGTACGAGGAGCAGCTCTACGACCCCGACGCCTCTGACTACGAGGGCTCGGATGCTGGCGATGGTGGAGGATTGAGGATCTTGGCACAAGAGCTGGATAACATTGGAGACGAGGACGAGATGGCGCCCATCGTTCTGCCGAGGGATCCTAGCCTCATCAAGGCGGCCGAGGAGAGGAGGAAGAAGAGGCAGGACAAGAGGATCAAGGAAGAAGGTGAGCCCTGTCTCTCTCTTCTGACTCTCGAGCCTAGCTAATCAGGACTTGCTCGACAGCCAAACCCGTCGTCAAGCCCGACCCCGATGGCGACGGCGCTTCGGTAGCCATCTCCTCGGCCGCTGGTACTCCTGCTCTCGAGGTTGATTCCAAGACGGTCACCAGCGGTACCGATTCGAAGGAGGTGACCATGGAGCCCGAGGACAAGAAGGACGTCAAGCCCGACCTCGAGGTCGACCTCTCCGCCGACTTCAACCTCGACGTACGCTTGTTCAGTCCGCTCGAAGATGCCGACAGCCGCTGACGTCTCATCTTCAAACAGTACGGCGCTCGCGAGCAGATCTACATGTTCCAGTTCCCTCGCCGCTTCCCCAAGTTTGTCAACGAGTCGCAGCTGGAGGCCGAGTTGGCGGTCAAGGTGGAGAACCCCGATCAGGCTGCTGCGCAAGGCCCTAGGAAGAAGCAGCCGCCCGAGTGGGGACGGTACGGACCGAGGGCCAACAAGGCGGCGAGGTGGGCGGGCGAGGAGGGTCAGATTGGAGAGTTGGTGGTCAGGAGGAGCGGCAAGGTCGAGTTGAGGGTCAACAATGATCTGACCTACGAGGTGAGCTGCTCTTGTGCTACTTCTTCGCTTCTTGACGAGAGTTGACCCCTACCTCGTCTCCTTTCCCCTCTCGTCTTCCCTTCTATTCACCTCTCCTCCCACCCCTCGCCCCGCCTCCGCTCTCGCCGCGCTGCTTGGCTCGCCCTCGTCACTCTCACTATCAATCCGCTTGTCACTACATTGATGTCCACAGATTCTCCCCGCCGCGCAACCCTCCTTCCTCCAAGAGGTCGCCATCCTCGACCACGACCCCGCGACAGTCCCTCGCGCTCCCGGCGTCCCTTCCATCCCCTCCGACCCTTCTCGCGCAATGGTGATGATGGGACAGACGGGCAAGAAGTTCATGGTCGTGCCCGAGATCAATGGGCTGTTGGAGAAGGTCGAGGAGCAGTTGAAGGAGGAGAAGAGGGCCGAGGCGAGGGCAAAGAGCGTCAAGAAGGAGAAGAAGGAGACTTGAGTAGGTCGTGCTTGGTGATGCTTGCTCGTTGTCGAATAGCCAGGACGATTCGCTTGACTCTCGAAATCGCAAACGAGTGCAAGTGCGAGCAGAACGACGTATTTTACAGCGAGGAGCGCGCCCTGCCTCCTCGTATTGCCCGAAAGTACCAGCACCACTACGCTTGACCGCTCAGAGATAGTAGGCCGCGCGCTCGGCACCCACACCATACTCCTTGAGCGCCGCCGAGAGGTCCTCCATCGTGAGGGTCGTTCGTGTGCGGGCCTGCGAAGCGGCGAGGGTCAGCGGAAGCTAAAAGTGGAATCTACGAAACACACCTTGGCCTTTGCGGTACTTGACTCCTTCGTCCTGCCGGTTCCGCTGGCGGTGCGAGTGCGAGCGTACTGGAAGGCGTCGGCGGAGATGGACGAGACGAAACGCTGAGCGGCGAGGGCTAGCAGGCGCTTTCTGGAGGGGTGCAGCAGGTCAGCAGGATGTACAGAATCCGGAGCGCGTTACGAGCGACGTACACTCGAACATCATCCGTTTCGAACCCTGAGCGCTGGAGGTAGTAGTCGGTGACCTCGTCGGGGATCTGTCGGGAGCGCGGAGATGTAGGTCAGCCTTGGTTAAAGGCTACAGCTATCCAGCACATCTCGACGCTGCTCTGCACCTCTACAGCCGTCGCTCCCACCTCTCCCACTCTTCACAACAGCCCAGCGCGACTCACAATCGGCTTCCACTCGTCCATCATGTCCAGCAGCTCGCCCAACTCCAAATCCTTCTTCTCCTGCTCCAACTCCTTCTTCGTCTTGGGCCTCTCGAGCTCCGGCAGCGGCACTCCCTCGAACTGGCTCAGGTCAATGTCCATTCCCATGCCCATTTCGAGGGCGTTGGTTGCGCCGTTGGCTGTAGGTTGAGCGGCAGAGGTGGAAGCGATGGGCTGCTGTTGAGGTGCAGTGCTGCTGGGCGTGTTCTGGAAGGCGGAGGGGTTCATCTTGGTCGAGGCGCGTGAGTGAGCTGAGCTGAGAGTTCGGTGCCGGGTTGGGAGCAGTTGCTGGTTGATGAGAGGGTAGTCTGGGAGTAGTGATGAGGTGTAAGAGAGTGCTCGGTTGAGCTGTAGCGAAATGTGGTGCAAGTCGAGGTGAGCGGAGGTGGTCAAAAGGTTGGCTCGAGCTCAAACGCCCTTTCCACTTTGAATCCGCCAACCTCTCTTTCCCTCCGTCAGATCGCCACCTCCTTCTCACCACCCCAAATGTTAGTCTACAGCACTTGATTCACCTGGGTGGACCACCGCACTATTCCCTACAACACTCCCGCCTCACCAGCCGCCGTTGTTCGACCTCTGGGAAGAGTTTTCGCTAACCGCATTTCTCACTGCCCTTCCTCTACGACTACAGCATCTCCAATGGCTCCCGCTGTCTCCAAGAAGGCCAAGAAGAACGCCTCCGAGTCCATCAACTCGCGTTTGGCTCTTGTCATCAAGTCCGGTGAGTCTTCGCCGAAGGGTCTTGGGGGAGGGCCCTGCTCGTCCCGGGCGGTTGCAGGGTGCTCTGGATGATGCAGCTCCACTGCCTGGAGCCTCGTGTACCTGAATAGACCGCTAACATGTTGTCCATCGTTTAGGAAAGTACTCCCTTGGACTCAAGTCGACCCTCAAGGCCATGAGGTCCGGACGCAGTGAGTTGCAGGCCAGGTT
Organism: Leucosporidium creatinivorum; assembly: GCA_001600635.1. NCBI lineage: Eukaryota > Fungi > Basidiomycota > Microbotryomycetes > Leucosporidiales > Leucosporidiaceae > Leucosporidium > Leucosporidium creatinivorum. The sequence goes on along the minus strand of BCKL01000011.1, from coordinate 353,817 downwards.
GCTACCTGTTGGCCTTCTGCTGACCTACATGACTCTCTAGGCAAGCTCGTGATCATCTCGGGTAACTGCCCTCCCCTCCGTCGCTCGGAGCTCGAGTACTACGCCATGCTCTCCAAGACCCCCGTCCACCTCTACTCGGGATCCAATGTCGCCCTCGGAACTGCTGCCGGACGTCTCTTCCGCGTCGGGTATGTTCCATTACACTGCATCGCAGCCTACCCCAGCTGACCCTCCCGCTCTCACAGTGTCATGTCGATCGAGTCGGCCGGAGACTCTGACCTCCTCACCGTCACCGAGGCTTAAATAGCTTTCGTTGAGGTGGAGGGTCATACCTTTGGGATGCAGGAGGAGTTGGGAGGGAGTTCGCCTTGGTGCTGCAACCCACCCCCTCTTACGTTCTGAGAAGGTCGCTTCGTCGACTGGAGATCGTCTAGAGGTGCTGTAGAGAGGGCGGGTGGATGTGAACCTCCGAGGGGGAACCTATGCCCGTCCGTGCGAAGCGAACGAACTACTGCTTGTACCCTTGACGTAGCTACTCTTCGAGTTTACCCAACTAAACGATTGAAACCCATTTTCAAGTCCAAGAGCGAAGCGAGCTAACCTCGGCGCCGACTTGGAAGCTCCAACGCGAAGTACCACAACTTTTCCCCAGAAGCCAGCAGCGCGTTATCTCGAGCTCGGCATCACACAGCGCTCCGCCTCGCCTGACTTTAGCGCCGGGTCCGAGGGCTTCGGCGGAGAGCGCAAGGACCAGCTGCAGCCCGCTCTGCTCGTTCCCACCCCTTAAGATATCAAAGGCGAGCTCAAATTTGATTATCGAGTTTTGCTACAGCTTTTCGTACAGCATTGAGCTCGACAGCGCTTCCTAATGACTTGAGTTCGCCTTACCTCCCTCGGCGATGAGCAGAACGAGAGCTGGAGCACGCTGCACCTCTCCCATCGCTCTGAGATTTCAAGCTCGCACTCAACTTTGATTATCGAGTCCCCTCGCCGCTTCCTGTACTGACCAGAGCACCTTTAGCTCACCTCGAAAGTGTTTCCTGAGTCGCATCACATAACGTCCCCTCGGTCCGGGCGCTCTGATTGGCTGATTTAAGGGGGGGATGGTGGTGGAAGGGAGAGCAGGGGCGCTTGAGGTGTAACGAGCGCCGAGAAATGTAGCAGATAAAGGTGCAGCTCTTAGCGACCAGCTCGCAGGAGCAGAGAGCTGGAGGAGAGGGACAGCGCTCGCCGAATGCTCTCCGACCGGGCAGCGAGCGTGGCCGTGTTCGAGCGTCAAGCTTCGTCATTTCAGCGTACATCTCCTACACCTACAGCTCCCTTTCCTACACTGCGGCGCCCATCACTCCCTGCAACAGGAGAAGAATCCAGAATCGGCACTTGGCGCTTCGCCAGCTGCCTTTCGCCGAGAGCTCACCTTCACCAATTGTGCCAGAGCTCGAGTGCGAATACAGAAACGACCTCTCTCAGTTCTCTACAAGTCAAACATCGCCTTCAGCTGCTCGATAGTGTCTTCGGGGCTCGTGACGGTGTGGCCAATGGTGAGAGGGTGGTTGTACAGCTGCTCGTCGTTGCCACCGGGGTATGTTCTGTCGCCGAAGAAGTGAATGGTCTCGAAGTTCTCCTGTTGAGGATCAGGTCGAGGGGAGGACAGGTCAGTATCGTGTTCGAGGAGGGAGTCAAGAGGGCAAGAGATGCGCCGAGCGCCGAGCGTTACCGTCGCTAGGAAGCAGCAACAGTATGAAGGCTAGTGAGAGACTCACCCCCTCAATGCGACGTAACGCAAAGGTTTTGTCCCATCCTATTGGGCTGCGACGGCGGGAATACAGCGAGGTGAGCTTCGCCGAGGCGTGGCCAAAGAGAGGAAAGCTGAACGGCGCTCACTAGATGTCGAAGGAGGCCGGCCCGCCAATAGAGTAGGTCAGACCCCAATCAGGGTACTCGCTCCTTAGTGCTTTGATGAGGTTCTCGCGGATCTTGTGCACCTGCTCGAGCGGACGGGGAGGGACGTCAGCTTCTGCCGAGGTCGGCTCCCAGGCGCATTGCGAGGCGTTACCTTGTCATACGCTTCGAACTCGAGGCGCTCTTGTGGTCTAGAAATGAGTGAGAGAGCATCAGCAGCTGCTGCTAGGGAAGACAGCTTGCGCCGGACGAACGTAGCATTGCCACCGACCGGTGAAACGCTGTGGGAACGACAAGGCAATCAGCTTGGCTCGTTGGCAAGGAAAGCTTCAGCTCACTTGATCATACCCGTCCTGAACTCGACGAAAGTCCCCCTGCAGTGCGACAGCGCGAGCCAGAACTCGGTCAGCTTCGGCGATGGTGTCAAACGTCGTAGAAGGGACTCACCGCCTCACGGGGACTTCGACATCTGCCAGGCAATGTAGCAGAAACTTGACGAGCTTCTTGTACCTCTCCTCGCCCAAGAAGTCGATGAAGGCCTGGGACTCGAGCTGTTCTCCCCACTTGTACGCCACGAGCCCGTTCTCCGCGAAGCAGTAGTCAAAATCGTCGTACACTGTAGCAAGACAGGTCATCAGCCCTGCTCTGCAGCGTACGAGAAAGCGGCAACTCACTGTTCTGCCCATGCACCGCGAGCTGCTCGGTAATCTTGGGCAGGTCCGAGCCGCCGACAAAGCCAATCACCACTTGCTTCCGTAGCTCCTTTAGTACTTGGAGGATGGCCTGCCCTGCTGGCTGTCTAGTGGGCGTGAGAGTCTCGTCGACATCTGGCGTGGGGAGGCAGCGAAGCGACGCGTTTAGTGAGCTGCAGAGGGTGTAGAGCTGCAGAGCGTACCAAAGAGCACAATGGTAGAACCGAGAGGACGGTCGGCGAACGGTACAGGTGACATTGAGAACGAGCAGTGAAGTCGAGGAGCGAGAGAGACCTCGGCGCTTCCGCTTGTGAGGCTTCTTGAATTGCTGCCTACGTGGCATGGCGTGTTAGGCAAGAAGTGCAGGGGCTCCAACGTATTCACGAGCAGCGATGTACGCGACTGCAGATGGAACGTGTGTAGCTGACTGGCCCGCGCCGAGCTGCTCGGGTTCGGCGGGCGCCGGCAGTCTCGCTTCGCTGGCCCCTGCTCCCTCTGAGGTGCTGCAGAAAGCACCCCACGCATTCTCCTCCATCCCCGGACCTTGAAGAGAACTATTCTATGCACCCAATGTCCATTACGAAGCCCATGCAGCCATCTACAGGTGGAAGAGCGCCTTGAGCTCGCGAATGGTGTCCTCGGGGCAGGTAACGGCGTGTCCGACGGTCTTATCAGACTCGTAGATCTCGTAATCATTTCCACCTGTAGCTCAAGGGGTCAGCGCCGGAGTCATCAGAGCGAGCCGAGGAGAAGCGGAGAGAAAGGAGGACGGGCTCACCCTTGTAAGTCTTGTCTCCGAAGAAGTGGATCTCCTTGAAGTTCTCCTGTGTAGGTTGAGAGTCGGTGGTACGAGGAGAAGTGCGTGGAAGATGTGAGGTGGATGCGTAGAGGAGCAAGTGGACGAGGACGACCGGAAAGGTCAGCCTTCACTCTCAATCTCAGCCACGCAAGGTGAACGCACATCAGTGATGTGGTTGAGAGCGTAGGTCTTGTCCCATCCGTTGGGGCTGCAGTGAGAAAGAATTAGCAAGCGAACTTCGAGCGCCGAACCTCTCCGCCGAAGCAAGCCCAAACTCACAAGACATCGAAGGAGATCTGTCCCCCGATCGAGTAAGTGAGGCCGTAGTCGGCGAACTCCTTCTTGAGAGCCTCGACCATGGTCGAACGGATGTTGTGGATCTAGAGGCGCGGAGGGATGGACAGGTCAGCTCGGGATCGCCGAAGCGGCGCCAGAACAGCGAGGAGAGCAGCTCACCTTGTCGTAGGCCTCGAAGTCGTGACGCTCCTGGGTGCTGTAGAAGGAGAAGAAGCGAGATAAGCATGCAGAGCTTCAGCAGAGGGTCCAAAGCGAGGCGAGCAAACGCACGAAGCGTTACGTCCGATGGGCGAGACGCTGTAGGCAAGACAGTGGTCAGCTACAGCTCAAGAACATCAGCAAAGCTACACTCACTTGATCATGCCATTCCTGAACTCGATGAAGGTTCCACTATAGCAGCAGAGCCGCGAGAAAAGGGGAACACATTAGCTCTCAGCCTCCATTTCTGCAGCTCGTTCAGATCCAACGCACCGCCTGACGGGGATCTCAATATCGGCAAGGTAGTGGAGTAGGAACTTGACGAGCTTCTTGTACTTCTCCTCGCCGAGGAACTTGATGAAGGACTGCGATTCGAGGGTCTTGCCGAGCTTGATGGCAGTGAGACCGTTCTCGGCGAAGCAGTAGTCGAAATCCTCGGTGACTGTTGATGTAGTCGACTCAGCTCCTGCGGTCCGCGCTCAGCCCTCCTCCAAATCGACGCACTGTCCTGGCCATGAACGGCGAGCTGCTCAGTGATCTTGGGAAGGTCAGATCCTCCAACGAATCCGATGACAGCCTTCTGGCGGAGGGCCTTCAAGGTAGCGAGGATCTCGGGGCCAGCGGTGAGACGGGCGGGAGTGAGGGTGCCATCAACGTCTGCAGCGAGCGAACACGAGGAGGCGCGTCGAGGACGAATTAGCTGGAGCTCTCAAACCGTGTACTAGAGCAGGTAAGCTCACCAAAGAGGACGAGAGTAGATCCAAGAGGGCGCTGGGCGAAGGGAGTGACGGCAGACATGTTCAAGGAGACGAGCGGAGGAGGAAGAGGAGGAGGCGCGCGCGCTCGCAGCGTTTCAAAGACATCGAAAGCCACCTCATCTTCTCGAGTAAGCAGGGCAGGTTGACGTGTACGATCGTGTTCTAAGATCGCATAGAATTGCCCTGCTCCTCTACAGTGTCCATTCTCACCATCCCTCCTTGCCGAGCTTCTTCGCAGCTTGCCCGAGCGCGTTGATCGTCCAGGCGAATTTCTGTGGGTGTAAGCGGGTCAGCATGCGGTTCAATAAGAGCCAAATCGTCGAGCGCACGTAGTTGGGGTCTGCAGGAGGGCGAACAGGTCAGCTCAAGTTGTACGAGCGATCGCCGAGCAGACTCACAGCTGATGGCGGCGTTCTTGTTGAAGACTGAGGTGGAAGGAGAGGTAAGCGAGCGACTGCGGAGCTCTTGAAACACCAACTCACCTCCTTCAATGCCCTCCTGTGCCCAGCTCCCATCGGGAAGCTGACGCGACATGATGAGCTTGCAGCCTCGGCGGATGGGTTCTGGGTCGGGGTACTTGGCAGTGATGAGGGTAAGGACGGCTGGGCGAGCAAGACGTCAGCTATATCGTAGGAGGAGATGGCAGAAGGCGAGACGAACCCCAGGCGGTGTTGACGACCTGGCTCTCGGCGTGGTGGACGTATTGCTCGGTTTCGCAGGCCTGTTCGGCGACGGGGAGATCAGCTCAGTACAGACGCGAGAAGAGGAACACCAAGCGCACCTTGTAGCTCTCTCCCCACCCACCATCGGTCATCTGCTTGCTCAGCAAGAACTCGCAGGCCTTGCGCACGCTCGCCGAATTGTTGTAGTGCTCGTCGGCTAGCGAAAGCGACTCGATGGCGAACATGGTGGCGTAGGTGAAGCACTATCATCGAGGTAGTCCGTCAGTGAGTCGGTCGAGGGGAAGACGTAAGTTCAAGCACTCACGATGGCCCAGCTTCCGTACCAGCTTCCGTCGGCGCGCTGCTTCGCATGGATGTACTTGATGGCGGCTTGGGAGACGCGCTCGATATCGGCAGCCCGGTATTCGGGGTACTGCTTCTTGAAGATGCTGAGAGCGGTCACGCCTGCCGACAAGTAGGAGGTCAGCTCGCGCCGAGTGACTCGAATTGAGCGACCTACAGGCTGTCGTGCACTCGGGGTAGGACCATTCGGTCATGATGTTGGCGAAGACCTATAGTCGAGTTGATAGGGAATCAGCGATGGGTCTCAGAGCTGGAGAGACAGCAAATGCTCACCTCGGCGGGGTTGAGCAGATCGAGGACTTGAGGTCCGCGAATCAGCTCGTAAGAAGCGAAGCCACCATCGGCATTGGGCAGACTGAGAATGATATCAACGGCGTCGCAGAGGCGTTCCTTGGAGATGAGTTGAGGTGCCCCGCTGTCGAGTAGGAGCAAGGTGAGCGAGCGTTCACCGAGAAGGCGAACAATGGGACTCACGGGACGTTCTGCAGCATGATCACGGCCTTCATCCCTTCTGCCGTACAATCACTGACGGTGTAGCCCTGCTCCTTGGTCGAGAACGGCCAAGCTCCCTTGGTCGCATGGCGGTAGGCCTGTCGGTAATACCTCGGGTTCTCGCGAATCTGGCAGCGGTCGAGCCACTGGAGGATCCGTGTAGCGGATTCCTTGTTCTGCTCCTCGTTGGCGAGGCCAGCCTCAACGATGGCTTGCGAAATGAACGCCGTGTCCCAGAGCTGGCTGCCATTGGTTCCTGCGAGCGGACGCGAGATCAGCTCGGGTCGAGGCTGAAGCAGACAGCTAACTTACCCGTCATCATCATACCGTCCTTAGAAATCCACATGAAGTCGCGGATCTTGGCCTTGTGCTCCTTGAACGCGTCGCTGTCGGGTCCCTCCTCGAGCCATCGGCAGCTGCTCGGCGAACAGGGTCAGCTTGATCCTCGCGCTGGTCAATCATATCTACCTACATCATGTTCATCGCCTTGGATACAGGTCCGATAGTCTGGTAGCCGGTGTTGACGTCCTCCATGCAGACGAGCTTGTACGCGCGCTTGAGGGCGGCGTCGCGGATGAAGCTCGGCGCGTAGGAATCGTAGACGTTGAGGATGGCGAAGAGACCGTTGGCGACCTTGGAGTGCGGTGCGTAGAGATCCACCTCGCAGACGTTGTTGCGGCAGAAAGGCCAGTCGATCGACTCGAAAGGCTCGACGTAGAGCTCCTACGAATTCAGCGAGGGGTCAGCGGGGAGTAGAGGGAGCGAAGGAGATCCAAACGAACTTGACGGAGAGACATGATAAGCGGGTTGACCTTGGCCTGGAAGCCTCGGCCGCTGAGGTAGCCCATGGGGATGTAGACGTTGCGAGTGTGAATCCACCAGCGATGAGGGTGGAAGGGGAGGAACTCGGGGAGAAGCCACAGCTCAGCGGGAGTGGGGTTGAGCCCTTTCCAGTCGTGGACGTTGAGGATGGCGAGCCAGAACTTGCCCCATGAGGGAATGCCGGTGCAGCCGCCTGTCGAGAGAAAGAGGGTGAGCCGAGCTCTTCAGGAGAGGCAGTCAGACGAGACTAACCGAGCTTGTGCAAAGTGGAGCGAGCGCGAACCATCATGGGCTCCTCAGCATCGACTCCGAGCAGGCGAAGGACGACGTAGTTGAGCCCTGTGCCGAACACACTCGACCGAGCTTCAATGTGGCTGCGCAGGGAGGGGCTTAGCTGAGCTCTGCGACAGAGGTGGAGGCTGTCACATACATGCCCCATCCTTGATCTCCTTCGGGGCCCTTGCGCTGAATGTTGGCGAGATACCTGCACGGAGAGCGAGCGTTAGCAGAACTCGGCGGGGACGTCGCGAGAGCCGAACGGCTCACCTGGCGATCTCAATCTTCCACTCTTCGGGAATCGGCGTCTCCGTCACATACATAGCGATGACGATACCCGGAAGCAAGAAGAGCGGCCCTCCATACTCTGTAAAAGCGAGAGAAGGGGTCAGCTCGTGATCAAGGCCGAGCTTCCTGTAGACGACTCACCTCCGGACCAGTGACCGTCGCTGGACTGTAGGCGCTTGTAGAATTCGTAACCCTTTTTCGCAGCTTCATAAGGGTCCCCTTGCGGGTCGCTGAGCCCTTCGACGTCGGGCAGCGGCAGCCCTTCCCAGTACTTGGTCTCGTCGTTCTGCTCCTGCTGCTTGACCTTGGCGTCGTCAAATCCCCAGACCTCCTCGTAAGCTAGCGTATCCTCGCCACGAGCGTAATGCCAGACATGTCGGTCGTTTAAGCTGTCGAGTCGCCAGCGCGAGGGGTCTGTGGCTCCCAGCGGGCCTGGTGGTGGTCGAGGATTGGCTGATGGCATGTAGGTCGCTAGCTAGTTAGATGTAGCCTATTATACTGCTCTGCGAAATAAGTCGAGTTCAAGACGAGCGAGGAGTAGGAAGCGAAGCCTCGAGCTCGACTTGTTGTCCTCTCCCCATTCACTTGCAACCTCTCGGCTCCGACTTCGCCTCGTCTCGGGATCGCATACAGCTTTGAAAGTCGCCAGTCTACCACTAAGAAGCTGTTAGACTGCTCAGCTCTTCCTCAGCAGTAAGTTCCCGCTCCCTGTGGCCCGCTACGCGTTCCTCAGCTGACCTCGCGCTTTCTGTACTCCAGTGGTCGTCCGCGACGAGCTTCTCGTCATTCTTGACCTCAACGCCGGGGTGATCCGTGGTGGCGTAGGCGTACACGACCTCATTCGCGCTCCTCAGATCGTTCGTCCAGCTCGCCTGCTCTTGCTCCTCTCGCGCGTTCGCTGAACGCTCTTCTCACATACGAGCAGGAGGTATCAACGAGCTGCGGACGACGGACTTCTACCGCGCCTTACAAGATCGACGACTATGTTGTGGGCCACCTCTGGACGGCAGCTCATAACGCTGGCGAGCAGCTCGAGGTGGTGGAGACGATGAAGGTTGGACCGGCGGGCTTGGAAGTGAGAGACTGGGTTGGATTGGAGGCTATCATGTGAGTACCGTCGTCCCTCTGTTCGCCCGCTCCGAAGCTGACCGCCATGCTCGCTCGCCGTCTCGCTGCCCCAGGCGCTACGTCTTCCACGTCGGACTCCCTCTCCCACGACCGCCACTCGCGCACCCGTGTCTCCTCTCTCTCCCTCCTCACCTCCCACCCGTCCTCGTCGACCAATTCCACGCCCTCCTCTTCGAGCGCCTGCTCGTCCCTCAACTCCTCGTCGCTACTCGCCCCTTCTTCGCCGCCGCCGCCGCTGGAGTCCTCAGTGCCGTCATCCTCGACATTGGGAACCGTAACGAGGGATCCGAGATCTCCGTGGTACACGAGAACCAGGTCGTAGAAGGAGCGACGATGAGGCTGCCGCTGGATGAGGGAGTGTTGGACGATTGGGTCGCGCTCAAGCTGCTGGAGGAGGATCCAGATCTACCGCGCAGAATCTCGCCAACCCAGGAGCTCGGACCAGGTCACCTCGCTAACGCGATGAGGTCCATCGTCGCTTCGCTCAAGGCAGGGGACGTGATCGGCTTCGCTTCGCCCGCCTTCGCAGTCAGCAAGGAGGAGGCAGCGGCTGAGGATGGCGAGCTGGACATTGCCAAGGCGCTGGTGGAGGGCAAGGTGAAGGACATTGTCAGCAAGAAGAAGGGCAAGAAAGGCGCCGAGGGAGAGGATGAGGGCGATTTCGTCGAGGTCCCTCACCCGCTCAACACCGCTGCCGACGCTCTACGGATAGGCCCCGCTCGTCATCGCTACCTCGAACCTCTTTTCCTCCCACACCTCCTCGTTGGACTCGCACCTTCAGCTTCCCCCACCGCCGCTCTCCTTGGGCTCACCGAGTACGAAGGCCGAGAGGTGCTGCATGCCGGCGTGCAGGAGATGATCGGCAACGTGGTCGAGCAGGTGGATAATGTGGAGGAGCGAAGAGCTGTATGGGAAGCGGTGGTCATCATGAGCGCCGGCAAGGTCGCCAACAACAAAGGTGCGCCGAAGGCAGTTCTCTCGTCTGTCGTCGTTCTCGCTTGCTGACTCTTCACCTCGCTTTACAGCTCTCGGCCCAACACTCATTCCCCTCCTCAAACCCTTCGTCATCGACCCCGAATCCGGCTCCGAGACTCAGCCTAAAGCGCTTCGCTATGCTCGGACGCCAGAGTACTTCTCCGAGTACAAGGAGCGGGGAGGCGAGCTTGGGTGCTTTTTGGGTGGCTGTATCATGGCCAAGCTTCTGATCGGCGACCTCCAGTCGAGGCTGTTCATGGTGAGTCCGGCGCGACGACCCTTCGTATCGGGCGCCGAGCTGATTTCGCTCCCTCCTTCACAGTCTAAAGTCGACTACACCTCGTTCGGACCTGCCTTCTACCGTCTGTTGGACAAGTACTCTTAGACAACTCTGTAACAAATCTACGCGAGTACTACGGAACAAAATGCCCTATCTCGAGTAGCGCGAGCTCGTCTCCTCCGCCGAGCTCACTTCTTCTTCTTCCTCCTCGCTGAGCTCGACGTTGGTGGTGGCGTGGGAGGGATAACAACATCTCCCCCGACTGCTTCTCCGCCCGCCTGCTGCTCAATCTGATCCCTCGCGCTAAGCGCGAACATGAGATCCCGCATCTGCTCCTCCAACTCGGCGACCTGAGTCTTGACCGCCTCCGTCTCCTCGCCTCGCTTGCCAAACTCCGTCCTCAACAACCCCAAGTTGGTCGAAAGGGAAGCAGTGACGCTCTTCTCCTGCTCCAACTCCCTCTCCAACTCCTTCCTCGCCTTGGTCGCCTCGGTCCTCTCCTTCTTCCTCCTGACCTCCTCCTCCCTCGCGCTCTTCTCCCGCTTCTCCTCCCTCTCCCGCCACTCCTCCCTCTGCCTTTTCAACTCTCCCTCCAACTCCCCGACCCTCCTCCTCAGCTCCCTCCCCTCGACCCTCCCCTTCTCCGCCTCCTCCCCAATACTCTCCCACTTGGCCCTCCAAACCGCTCCCTCCTCCTTCGCCCTCGCAATCTCCTCCTCATAATACCCCCTTTGACTCTCAAGTTGAGTAGTCATGAGGTTGGCGTACTCCAATCCCATCGCCTCGAGCTTGTCCTGCGACGCCTCGTCCGAGCGGTCGGGCCCGCCGATGCCTTCCTCGTCTTTCGAGTCAGAGGATTTCTTTTTCGAGTCGTCTTCGGTGAAGAGGGAAGGGAGTTCGACGAGCTTGCCGTCGGTGCGGTTGCGGATGAGGCGGTGGACGTCTGCGAGAGGTGGGAGGATCAGCCGAAGGGCGACGAGGGCGGAGTGGAGCGAGTCGAGACGAACATTCGTCGTCGGTGTAGCTCCATACACGACCAGTCTCGATCTCGAGTGCGTAGCTGTGCAGTGATAGAGATCAGTGAAGGCTTCGAGAGATGCCAAGAGCGAGCAGGACGTACGAATGGCCGCTCTCGTCGAAGTGCGAATGAGCGTGACCTCCTTGATACCTCCCGCTGGTTGATGGGTGAGTCAGCTTTTCTCTCCGAAGGGCAAGAGAGAAAGAGCACACACCAGCCGACGTTGCCACAAATGACGCAGATCCAGAGATTCGAGGGGCTTTGGCAGACGGCGCAGGTCGAGGCGACGGCTTGGCTCGGCGGAGCAGAGGCGGCGCCGACAGTCCCTCGTCGAGCTCGAGAGTTGGTGGAGCGGCAGATGGGGCATCTGTTCACACGTGAAGCACCGTCAGCTCCCTTCGCTCCTCGCAAGCTCGGCTCGGCGCTGAACAAACTCACCTCGAATCACCCCACTTGAGCAAACAGCTGCAATGATAGCTGTGTTGACACAGAATTTGCACCAGTCCACTGATATTGACATCCAGCCTCTCTAAGCAGATCGGACAAGTCGGCAGCTCGACCTCGCCGCTCGCCTTGCCTTGCAACTCGTCGATCTGAGGCGTCGAAGGGAAGGTGAAGGGTGGGTTGGAGGAGGATTTGAGTTGAATGGAGGAGATGGGGACGACTTGGGCGACTTCGGAATCTTTGGTCTCGTGGTAGGGGCGGCCATTGTACATTTTGAGGAAGAGCGAGGCATCGGCGGCTGAGGAGTGAACGCCGAAGGTCAGTTTGGGAAGCGCGAGAGCAGAGGAGTAGCGAGAACGAGGACCCACCTTCGTAGAAGCGAATGAGAACGATGGTGCGGTTTGGTGTCGAGTCCCTGTAAGGCAGCAGCGTGTGAGCTCGACTCGGCGCTCCTTGTCCCGGCGTTCGGAGGTCACCGTAGAATCCTCAACTGCGCCACACTCTCCAGCGCAGGGCTCAGAAACGTGAGAATCGAAGCTGCCGTCAACACCCCGGGCACCGACACAAGTCCTACGACCGTTCCGTCGTCCTCGTCCATAGCCTTCCTCTTCTGCTTCTCGTCGCTCTCGTCCGGCTGCGCTCCCGACTCGCGAAAAAGGTGGATGATTCCCCAGTTGAGCTCGGTCCTTCCCGACTTCTCCGGCGTGCGGGAGCGGGTCTTGGGGAGTGGGAGAGCCGAGGAGGGGCGAGGAGAGGTGGGGTTCCATTGAAGTGGTGGCGCCGAGGCTGAGGTCGAGGCTCCCTCGGCGGGGAGTGAGGGAGCAGAGAGTGAAGGTGACATGGGAGAAGAGCGGATTGAAGCTGCTGTAGGTGATTCGACCCAGTCGATTGCGAGAGGTCCAAAGCGGAAGTCGAGCTGCGGTTCTTGGCCTGCTACAGAGGTTGTAGTCGAAGTAGGAGGGGGCTGCGAGGGAGTCCAAAGCTGAGCTGTTGGGATGGCGGGAGGAGAGAGAGGTCCGCTCGACTGGGACCAGATGCGCGGCGACGAGAGGGCGCGTTTGGGCGGTGGTGGAGGCGAATTGACCGGTACGGCGAGGGTGGAGAGTGAAGAAGTTGTAGGCAATGGTAGCCAGAAGTCCTTGCTGCTGGCTGGTAGCACGAGGCGAGAGCTGGCGCTCCTCAGTTGACCGTCGAGATGCGGCGGCAGTCGAGTCGCGGTCTTTGGGTGCAGCGGCGAGAGATGAGACGGCGGAGCGTGGTGGTCGAACAAGTCTACTACAATCGAGTAGCGGCGCTCAGCCATCCATGCGCCTTCGAGGTGAGCTGGGGGATCGACGAAACGGCAGGAAGCCAAAGTGCTCGGGCGCTCGCTCGCTCCCTCTTCGGTCGAGTCGGCGGACCTAGTTCCACGTCTTTTCGACGTGCGGAATTGCAAGTACAACAAGAGGCGAGAAAGACGAATGTGAGAAGGTAAAGCTTGGAACTAATCTACCACTGAACTCAGCTCTTCGAGGAGCCGGTTCTCCAAAGCGCGCCGGTCACTCGTATTTCGTCCTCTAGCGCCTCATGTAATCATCCTCGTACACCGGCTGACCTTGCTGCTGTTGCTGCATGTAGCCTCCCTGCTGCGGGTGTCCCTGCTGCTGCATGTTCATGATCTGAGGGTCTTCGTAGCCTCCTTGACCTTGACCGCCGGGACCGAGGATCGGGTCGAGCTGCTGGTGCTGGACGTGGGGCGATTGAGAGGTAGGGCGCTGTTGGTAGCGATCGACGGGAGAGTGAGGGTGGTGCATCATCTGAGGGTGAGGGTGCTGTGAGGGAGGTGAGAGAGAGAAAGTCAGCCTCGGTGCTCGCTTCGGCGCTGGTCAAGAGTCGACTCACCATGCCATAGTCGCCTGCTTGAGGAGGATAAGGATGGCCCTGGTGCTGTGGAGGATATCCTCCTCCTCCATTGGGCATCTGACTCCTCTGCATCATCTCGGCGTACTCCTGCGCGCTCTGCATCTGCCCATCCCCCGGTCGGTTCCCGCTCGGCAGCCCCGGACTCGGGTAGTCCCTCATCCCGGGAGAGTGATGCGCTTGCTGAAGAGGGTGCACCCTGTGAGGCGAGGGAGGAAGCTGCATGGGAGAGTGGTCCATTGGGTGCTGAAGCACGGAGGGGTGGGGAGGCTGGTCGGGCGAGCCAGTGTGGATGGCGGCGGGTCGTCCTTTGGTGCGGCTGGAAGGGCGGTGGGTGCGAGTACGAAGAGCAATCTGTCCGCCGTGGATGGCTGAATTGGTCTCGAAGGGGCGTTTGTTGGCTTTTGGAGGGAGAGGGAGGAGGGGACCGTCGGGAGGGGGAGAGATGTAGTCGGAACCGTCCGAGGGATCGACGGCCTGTAAGAGAGAGAGGTCAGCACATTGCGAGAAGTCGAAGTGTATGCGAAGGACTCACCAAGCACTGCTGGATCAAACGCTGGCCTTCGCTCGGCTGACCATTCTCGGCGGCTCCTACGAGAGGCTGGAAGGCGGCGGTGGTCTGCAAACAGAGTCGGTCAGCTTCTCTACTTTCGTACGATAATCCGGGCGAGCTCACAAAAGTGTAGACCTGTAGCGAAGGGTATCGGGAGTCAGCACTCGGCCCATTCGGCGAACGCGACGAGCGGGACGACTACTCACAATTCCCGTTTCGCTCACGACGAGTAGCAGCACCTGAGTGCCGGTCAAGGTAGCCAACTCGTAGGCCTGTAATAGAACAGCGAGCGGAAGGTCAGCCCTGCCTCGTGGAGTGATCGCCGGCTCGGCCTCGGCGCCAACGAAAGGCTGCCGATCCTCGCTCTGAGCGCCTCGACGAGCAGCAGCAGCAAGAGCTCACCTTCTTCATGATACCAGCCTTGCGCTTGCTGAAGGTGATGTGACGCTTCTCCTTCTTCTGAATGTACTCGATCTCAATCTTGCGCCGTCCCTTCTCCTTGTCGTCCTCTGCGCCCGCACCGCTCCCTCCGGCGCCGGCTGCACCTTTGCCAGCAGCAGCGCCCTTCTTGGCCTTCTTCTTGGGCCTGCCCGAATCGTCGTCCTCATCGTCGTCGTCGTCGGAGCCCGCGTCCGGATTGTCGGGGATGAAATGATGCATTTGGGGCGGGGGCAGGCCAGCAGTTGTAGCGTGAGGTGGGGGTAGAGCCGAGGTGGAAGCGGTAGGAGGAGGACCTGGTGTACCCTCCTGCGAGGTCTGCGAAGAGGACATGTGGATGTGCTGAGGTGGGAGCAAGGGGAGCGAGGGCAGGGTTCGAGGGTGCGAAGGGGAGAGAGGGGGCGAGGTCGGTCTTTGTTGGTAAGTGTTATTCGTGTGCGTAGAAGGCGACACGGATGGGATGGGATCCATCAGCGGGCGACGAGCGAGTCGAGACGAGACGAGGAGGCCACCGACCGGCGAGCAAGGCGGAAGAAGGGGGGGCAAAGCGAGAGGGGGCGGGCGAGAGGTGCAAGGGAGCGTCGGTTTCAGGTGTAGATGGCGCGCGGGTGGAAGAGCTCAAGCTCAGAAGTGGTGCAGAGCTGCTGGCGTCTAGCTACGGGCGCTGGTGGGGCAGCTTAGCTGGACTTCGGCGCGTCGCAAAGCGCTGGGCCGAGAGGAAGGGAAGGAAGGTGGAAGTGACTGAGAAGGGAAAGAGTGTGGGATGGTGGTCGGCAGGCCAACCAACTCGAAACGGCGATTCCAAGGCCGCAGAGAGAGCTCGACCGCGATGGGAGAAGATGGCGGGGCGGAGAGCGAGGCGGAGAGAGATGGCGAGGCGAGCAACTCCTTCCTCTTCAGAACGACGTCGGAGGCAAGCAGCAGGGGGAAAGAGGAGCTTTGCCTTGTTTGCTCGGTGGTCGAATGCAATAGAGTCCACCAGGGCAGCGCCCATCTCGACAGCCGTGAGGCTTAGGAACCGAGCGAGAGCGACCAACCTGCCTGTTCCGGCGCAGAGTCGGCCCTCCCTAGCATTCGCGGGGGGCCTTCATCTCTGAGCGCTCCCTCTCCCTCTCCTCCTCCTCGAGATGCATAGATTCGTACCAACCCGGATTTGCAATTTTCGCCGTCGAGCGCCGAGCTGTTCTTGCGCCGAGCCGTCGGCCGAGACGAGAGAAATTCGTCGCTTTCAAGGCCAAGGGGCAAGCAACAGAGAGCGTTAGGCTTCGTGGCAGCCCGCGACCGAACTCCTTCCCCATCGAGCTTCGACTTGGTCGAATTCGGACTACTAGAGCTCAACGGCCATCACACTCCGCTCCCTCAATTGCGGGAATGTACCCCAGTAGTTGGGGTGGTTGCCGAGAGTGATAACATTGGCAGTGTAAGAGGCTAGTAGTGCCGTAAGAAAGCTCGGCAAGGCGAATTCCTGCCCCAGCTACCGCTCGGCCTTCTCATCTTAAGCCGTGCGTCGGCTGCACCTCGATGACCAACTCGCTCAGCCCTCCAATCGCACCTCGTAACACTCGGCGCACTCGTGCGGTGACCTTGTCGACGTTGGCGTAGTGCTGAGTGTCGACCGACGACTCGGGGCGGCTGGGATCGTGCGAAGAGGGGGAAGGGGCGAGCTGGATGGCGATGGAGCCAACCATACTCGAGGGATCCTTTGCCCAGAACCGAGCGCACGAGTAGGACGAGAGGCCTTCCACCCGATTCAGCTGTAGGGCAACACTCTCATCAGCGAGACAGCCCAGCGGGGGATAATTGAATCGGAGGAGAGGGGAGGCGTCGCGAGGGGGCCCGGAAACTCACTCCGAGTAGGGCTTTCCGAACCTCTGCTTCACGCTCCTCGCCCATGTCGAGGATGAGGAGCCGACCAGAGTCTACGACCAGCGGCACCACGCTCGCAAAGATGAGGACGGCGATGAAGATTGACGCCAGTGGGTCGAACCCGGTCCAGCCGTAGCGATTGATGAGAAGGGTCGAGATGATGACTCCCACGGAACCCAGCGTATCGGCCATGACATGCTGTAGGGGAGCGATCCAGGTCAGCGGCGGTCGTCGGGAGAGCGGAGCCGGCGCCAGCCATCTTGGCCGAGCGAAGATCGGCGGTAGACGTGGTCGGGCGAGAGACAGCGACCTTCGAGTCTGACTTACGAGGAAGACGCCCTTCATATTGTGACTGTGAGCGTGAGCAGCGCCGTCGTTCTCTTCATGGTCGTCCTCCTCCTCCTCCTCCTCGCCGTGAGCGTGTCCTCCATGCGAGTGATCGTGAGCGTCGTGCTGTAGTCGGATGAGCCATAGGTCAGCTCAGAGCTCACTTGCGAGTAGAGTAGAAGTGGAGACATACCGAATGATCATGAAGCGCTGCCTTGGGTTTTGGTGCCGACTGTGGAGCGAGAGCCGAAATATCAGCGACCGTCTCGAGAACTCGAGCACGGCTTGAACATACATGACTATGGTCTGTGTGACCACCTCCTCCTCCATGCGAATGGCCATGATGGTTGTGGCCCGTCGCGAACATGCCGACGAGGTTGACGGCGAGTCCTAGCGACGAGACGACGAGCAGCTGTCCCGTGTTCATCTCGGGCGGGTCGAGAAGCCGCTGGATCGCCTCGAACACGATAAAGATGGAAATAAGACATAGGAAGAGGCCGTTGGCGAATCCTGAGAGCGTCTCGACTCGCGAGTAGCTGGTTGGCGAAAGTCAGCTTCGCTCGGCTCGGGGAGCGAGCTCGGAAGAATGACTTACCCGTAGGTGAACCTGCTGTTTGGCTCCCAAGTGGCCATGACACTGGCAAAGAGTCCCATGCCGAGCGCGAGACAGTCGAAGAACATGTGAATGGCTGATGAGGAGTAAAGGTCAGCTGTCGGCTTCGACTGCTCTCCAAGGATCAACTTGCAATCCGAGATGAGTCCGAGCGAGTTGGTCCAGATGCCGTAAGCCATCTGAACAAACATGTAGGCGAGGTTGAGACACAAGAAGAAGTAGATCTTGCGCGAGTCGGGAGTCGCCAAGATCGTCTTGATGGTCGCTCGCAGGTGGCGGTAGAAGGTCGACAGCCGAGCGAGAAGGGGCTCCCTGCTGGCGGAAGTGGTGACAGTTCCGGATGACGAGGATCCCATGACGGAGCGAGGGTCCGAAGAGACGAGGTGGGAGATGGCTGCGGAGCGAGCGGGGTCAGCTTTCGTTCGGCGCTGGAGGAGGCGAAGCAGCTCACCAGTCCAAGCAACTCCTCCAACCAGGATCTCAGCGAGACTAGTACCTCGACCGAAGCCGACGTAGCCCACAAACAGCGTGCTGCTGAGAGCGATTGGCCAGCCTGACGAGACTTGCCGAGAGGCGGGGAACTGGGCGAGCAGGGCGCGCGAGAGGAGAGGGTCGACGAGGATGAGAGTGAGGGCGAGCAGGGCGGCGCCGGGAAGTAGAAGGGAGAAGGAGGGGTCCGGTGCGCTGAAGGATTCGAAGGCGCCGGCTGTTGGTTTGGGGACGGAGTGCGCCGAGGAAGGGGAGGCCTGCAGGAGCAGCCGAGGGTCAGCCGCGGTCGCCAGGAGCAGCGCGAGACACGTACAAAGAGCCAGTGCAGGATGGAAAGAATACCGGTGACGGCGGCAGCTCCAATGGCGCCTATTGCGTGAGCTCGTCCTCGAGCTTCGGTCGTTTGCGACGAGAGCATGTCCATCCGCTGCCCGCAGAGGAGGAGATGAGCGAGTAGGAGGGCGTAGCCTGACTTGCTGGCACCCGCTGTGGAAGTCAGACTATCAGTATGCGCTCAACAATGCTACAGATGCGCAAGACTTACACGACAGCATGGAATCAAGGACGTAGGCTGCGCCGGTCATCGCGAGGGTGATAAAGACGGCGTTGTTCCTTCCCAGGGCCCTCTTCCCGCAAGCGCTTGATAGGAAGGCAAGAGGGATCCCTCGTGTCCATAATGAACCGAACGAGGTGAGCATGACGAATCTGTGAAAGCGCCAGAGGTCAGCTCCGCCGACTTCGCGACGAGGGAGCAGGACGACCTACCTCAGCACCGTCAACTGTGAGAGCGCCAGGAGGCCAGCCAACACCTCAACAGCGAATACTACTGGGTAGAAGGAGCTCAATTTCTCCTGTAACGAGAGCACCGAGTGGTCAGCTCATGGTCGCGGTTGCCGCAGGTTGCTGTGGTTACTGAGGGGCGTGTGACCCTCTCCGAGCAGCACAGAGGGGAACTGTAGATCCGGTGTCCTTATCTGTAGGCTTCCTGGCCCTCTAGCAGCCATAATTCCGCCTGCGCCGACTCGCAAGCCCCGAGCGCGTCCCGCTCCCTTTGATCCAGCTTCGGCGCGCGATAACTCACCTCTCTCCGCTTGCTGAAGCCCCGAGGCGTTTCCCAGATCCGCTCCCATACTGCTAGTCCCACCGCACCCGCCGCCAGCACCACAGCGTTGAGCGCCCACGCCGAGAACCCTTGCGCTAATAACCAGTCCCGAGCGATGTACAGCGAGAGGGCGAGAAGGGATTTTGAGAGGGCGAGGGAGAGGAGAAGGTCGGCTGGGAGCGATGAAGAAGTGGAGGTGCTGGCAAACGAGGAAACGGTAAGCAGAGCGAGCAGGAGAGCCCAAAGCGATGGGAGGCCAGCGCACCTGTGAAATTGAGGCTGGAAAGACTGTAGTGACACACGGCCACTTTTCCGAGGGTCGAACGCTTCCGTGTATCCCTGCGACATCCCCTCGAGAAGCAGTTGGGCGAGCACGAGACGAGAGCGGAGGAGGACAAGGAGGCGCGACGAGCTTCGCACACGGGTTGGCTCCTACCAAATCAGACCAAATCCACTGCATGCCGACAACTCGCCGCAAAGCACCTTTAGGAGCTACAGATCTTACACGATGGCGCCTGGACTCGCAAGATGAAGGGAGACACGTTTGGCACTATGCAGCAGCGAGCCCGAACCGAAGCTCCACTTCCGCCTCCTCGTCGGAGGTCTTTGGGCTAGATGAGCGATGTGTGAAGCAGAGGCCAGAGCAGACCGATGAGGAAACATACTGGCTGGGTCTTGAGCTGGAGAGTTCGGCCTACAGCAGCGCAGAGAGCGCCCCGCGTCCGGCGACACCGCTCGAAGCAGCGAGGAAGGGCTTCGAGTTCTACAAGAGGCTGCAGTCGGAGGATGGGCATTGGGCGGGCGAGTATGGAGGTGAGCCCGATCCACTCGCTGCTTCCTTTTCTCATGCTGAACTCGAGCTCGGCGTCCACAGGACCTCTCTTCCTCCTGCCCGGGATCGTTTTCGCCCTCTACATCACTCAGACGCCCATCCCAGAAGAGTGGAAGATTGAGATGGCTCGCTATCTCACCAAAATGCAGCGAGACAATGGCGAGGGAGACGAAGGCTGGGGATTGTGAGCTGTTGTACCGTCGCCGAGCTTCGTTTCGAGGCGCTGAGTCTCCCTCCACAGACACATCGAAGGCGTATCTACCGTCATGGGAACTTCGCTCAACTATGTTGTGCTCCGCATCCTCGGCGTTGGGCCGGACGAGCCGATGATGGTCAAGGCTCGATCGACTTTGCTCTTCCACGGAGGTCAGCTCGGTCAGGCGCTCCGTCTCGAAGTTCGCTGACGATCGTCCCCCATAGGTGCTGTCTCTGCTCCCTCGTGGGCAAAGCTATGGCTTGCGACTCTCAACCTTTACTCGTGGGAAGGAACCCATCCCGTCCCGCCCGAGCTGTGGCTGCTCCCGACCTGGTTCCCGTCAGTGCTCTGTGCCACGCCACCGCAGTCCGAAGCTGAACAGCTTTATAACAGGATCAGCCCCACCAAATGGTGGAGTTATAACCGCATGGTGGTCCTTCCCATGTCTTTTCTCTCGGGCTCGCGCTTCGCTACTCCCCTCACGCCGCTGCTGAGGTCTCTGCGCGAGGTGAGCGTCTTCTCTCCCCTGCATCGACTCTTTGCTTACTCGAAGATCTGCAGGAGCTCTACCTCGACGCCTACGACTCGATCGACTGGCCTTCGCAGAGGAGTGACATCGCCTCGGTCGACCTCTACTCGCCTCACCCAGCGTTGCTCGAGGTCGTCTTTGCGATCTCGGGCGCTTACGAGCGCGTCCACTCGACATGGCTGAGGAAGAAGGCGCTGGACTACGTCTACGAGCTCATCAAGATGGAGGACGAGAACACGAGCTATCAGTGTCAAGTGAGCTCTCGCCGAATCCCCGAGGGAGACGGAGCTGACGATCCGTACTTGCAGGCGCCGGTCAACAAGGCGCTCAACATGATGTGGGCTATCTCTTGAAACGCTCGAAGTCTCGCCTGATCCGCTGCCTCGCTCGCAGCTGCCGATGGATCTGCGAGGGACCTTCAAGCGAGGCCTTCACTCTGCACAAAGCCAAAGTGCGCGACTTCGTGTGGATGTCTAAAGACGGCATGATGACTACGGGTGAGCTCTCTGTCGTCTGCAGCAGTCTCGAGCGGAGCTAATCTCACTGCTTTCGACTTGCAGGGACGAACGGCAGCCAGCTCTGGGACGCCGCCTTCATCGCTCAGGCTCTGTACGAGTCGGGTCTCGCTAAAGAAGAGCAGAACAAGGAGTCCACGACCAAGCTACTCTCCTGGATCGACCGCTGCCAGATCAGGGAGAATCCAAAATGGTTCGGCGAGATGAGTCGGCATGCTTCGAAGGGAGCTTGGCCATTTTCGACGAGGGAGCAAGGATATACGATCAGCGAGTAGGCCTTTTTCGCCCTCAATCTGCTCCTCCGAGCGCCGCTGACTTCTTGTCGCTCAACAGCTGCACCGCCGAAGGCCTCAAAGCCGTCATCTACCTCCAATCGCTACCAAGCATGCCTCAACTTGTCTCGCGGGCTCGCATGTGCGACGCCGTCGACATCATCTTATCGCTACAGAACGCCGACGGAGGGTTTGCCGCCTGCGAGCTCGTTCGCGGATCGAAGCTGCTGGAGATGCTCAATCCTGCCGAGGTCTTTCGAGACATCATGGTCGAGTATACTTATCCGGAGTGCACGACGGCTTGTGAGTGCTTCGATCTCTTCGTTCGCTTTGTGCCGAGCTCGCCGACGGGAGCTAGAATTGAGCTGACCTGCCCTCGGCGCTACTTCGCAGGCCTCACCGCCCTATCTGTCTTCACCAAGCTACATCCTGACTATCGTTCAGCGGAGATCACGTACGATCTCACCTCCTAACTGCATCGAACAAGCTTACTAACCTACACGGAAACGTCAGACGCACCTCGGCGGAAGCCATCTCTTTCATACACTCTTCGCAACGGGCCGATGGCAGCTGGTACGGATCTTGGGCTGTCTGCTTCACGTGAGTCGCTTGTATGCGCCCGAGGTAGTCTCCGCTGACTATCAGGATCGCCCCAGATACGCCACGATGTTCGCGCTCGAATCGCTCGCTCTCGCCGGGGAGACGGCACCTACCAGCCCTCGAGCCGCTAAGGCATGCGAGTTCCTCCTCAGCAAGCAGAAGCACGATGGAGGATGGGGCGAGAGCTTCCAGGTGTGCTTGCTCGACTCTGTCCCGGGGCAAGTGCTTCGCTAATCCCTTCCTCACCGAGCAGTCATGTGAGCAGCGCGCGTACGTCCAACACGAGCAGTCGCAGGTGGTCAACACCGCCTTCGCCATCATCGGACTTCTTGCTGCTAAGTCGTCGGACCATGAGGCGATACGACGGGGCTGTAGGCTGCTGATGAGGAGGCAGTTGGACAATGGCGAGTGGGCGCAGGAAGCGATTGAAGGAGGTGAGTGCTCTTTTGGGGATCACCGAGTGCTTCTCAAGGTACTGATCTGACTTCCTCTTCCTCTACAGTCTTCAACCACACCTGTGGCATCAGCTGTAAGTCTCGGCGCTGCTCTCATGGCTTCGACCGAGCTGACTTCTCGGTTTACTTCTGCTGCAGATCCCAACTACGCAAGTTGACTCCGACGAGATCCATGCTTGTCTTCCTCTGACCCTCTTCATTCCCACAGAAGTTCTATTGGTCCATCTGGGCGCTGGGCAAGGCGCAGAAGGAGCTCGGCGAGGAGGGGTGGTGATCGGAGCGCTCTGTAGAGGATGGCATCGCCTCGCAGCAGCTCATAGTACATTCAGTTCGCTCTCAGTCGCATCGACGATCACCTAGCACACTCTGCAAAGCTACAGAGAGCCCGCCTGAGCCAATCGCGAGGGGTCAGAAAGTCGAGCGCGTCTCAGCTGAGGCTTGAGCTTCCGCCAACACATGCTCTCGCCTCATGCGACTTCGAGGATGGGCGGGAAAACCACCTTTGAAGCCTCCATTACCAGCTACACGTCCAGCAGCAGCAGCACCAACACCGCCTCGCCTCAACCCGTCGACCTCAGCACCCTTTTCCAGTCCTCCTCCTCCGGCCGCCGTCCAGCTCGCCCGGCAGCAAGCAGATCACCGCTTCGTTCGACCTGTACCTCGACCACCACCAAACCCCCCGCTACCCGCTTCCACCGCCCACGACGAGCTCACGACTCTGCTACAAGAGCTGCCGCCCATCGCAGGCGATCCGCTGCAACCGCACCTCCGCCTACGCCCCGACGACGAGATCCGGCGCGAGCTCGGCCAGTGGACGACAGCATGCTCGCGTGCTCATGCTTTGCTAGCCGGGCCGCTGCAGGACGAGCATCGGGACTTTCGCAACAAGGTCGTTCGCGTCGTAGCTCACACGATGCGGCTGCTCGTCAGAGTGCGGATGTATTCGGCAGCGTGGGAGCTAGAGAGAGCCTTCTTCACCAAGGCCGACCGACCGAGGGAGAAAGCACGACGAGGTGGACGAGCAGGAAAGGGAGAGGCCGCCGGCGGAGTTGGGAGCAGCGCCTCGATGGGCAAGGTGCAGGGGCACGGCAAGGGACTGGGGCTGAAGCGAGGCAATATCAACATCGCATGGATGCAGTCGCTCGGTCTCCGGCTGGAGCCTGGCGTCTACGAAGGATCCAAGGCGTTCGGCGCAGCGCTGCGACAGTTGCGCAAGGAGCAGACCCACGAGGGCGGCATCAACCCACATATCATAGCCTTCCTCCTTCGGAAAGCAGAGTTGTTGGAGAAGAAGTTGCAGGAGGATGGGATGCGGCCGGGCGAGGCCAGGCGGCAGGTGCAGAGGTTGCTGGAGGGGATTCGCGAGAATGAGCGGATCGGGAGGGCGGACGTCGTGAGGCTGGCGTTGGTGGAGACGACGCTGCAGGGGATGGAGAAGGACGTCAAGGTTAAGGGCAAGACGAGTCGCAACGTCTACCTCCAGCTCAAGATGGACGTTCGGGCGCTCGTCGGCGAGATGGAGGACCCCGAAGGCGAGGAGATGGAGGCGCTACACGACGTCCTCGCCTCGCCAGACAGTTTGGAACGCACTCGGGATGAGCGGCATGCGCTCGAACTGCGCGCTCAAGCCCTCCATCTCGCCATCCGCTTCGTCCTCCTCGACGCCCACCACGCTCCTCACCTCCCACCCGACATGGCCCTCGCACTCCAGCGCAGGTCCCTCGCGACAGCGTGTAAGGTCTACGCCAACCTGCTCGACCTCCTCTCCATCGTCGCCTCTTCGCCGACCGAGCTCATTCGCATCCGCGAGCGACAGTCGGCCGCCCTCTTCCGCATTGTCTGGGCCAGCGTCGGCATCGTGGACTTCAGCTCGCTCGCAGTGCGAGTTGACTCCCCGCCACTTCACGAGGAAGAGTCGGTTCCCGCTTTCGACTCTCCCTCGGTTCAGCAACTCCTCGGCAGCCTCAACCTCACTCTATCGACCATCTCGCCCCTCCCTCCCTCCGCCGCCCCTCCAACGCCCCTCGGCATTTCTACTCGATTCTGGCGCCGCTTGGTCTACATCCTCACCCTCCCTTCTGCACCCTCTCGTCGAGCTCCGCCAGCACCTCCCGCCGTTCGCCCTCCCTGGCCGCTCCTCCAAACCACACTCGAGACGATCCTCGCCTTCCGCCAGCACGACGCCTCTCTTCTCACCTCTTCGCTTCCTTCACCGCCATCTCCGACCTCTCCTACCTCCGTCCCCGTCCATTCGCAAGCCCTCTTCCTCCGCACCAGCTTCCTCATCCACCTCGTCCGCGCTGTCCTTCTCGGCGGTTCGCCCTCCGAGTCCTCTACCTCGAGTATGGACGAAGTAACCCACGAGAACCGCCTCGCCTTCCTCCTCGCTTGGATCGAAAGGATGGAGCAGACAACCATCTCGCGAGTAGAGGGAGGCGTGGGGAAGGAAGTGCTCAGGAGGGGCGTGGTGCGGAATGCGGTTGAGGAGATTGTTAAGCGGGAGTGGGAGGGGCTCGCTTGGCAGGAGAGGAGGGAGCAGTTGGTCAGGATGGTGAGAGAGTGGGAGGAAGGGTCGCTCGGCGGTCAGCAGGCGGATCATGAGGTGAGCTCGCTGTTCTCTCCGCCGTTCTCTCGATTGCTCTATGTTCCGAACGCTGACTCTTTCTCTCTCGCAGCCTACTTCACCCCCTCTAGACGCTCTCTCCAACCCCAGCGACTCTTCCGCCATCCCCATCATCCTGTCCCCACCTCTGCCTCGCAAGAAGCAGCGTTGGCACTCGTAGTTTACCCGGCTCTGTAGATATCCCCTCAACCTCATCGGAAAGCAATGCAGCGCGCGAGCTTCAATCCGACTCGTGTTAATGCGGAGGGCGAGCGATCGCGAGAACGGCGCCGAACCCAGCGTTGGCCAGCTTGTAGCGTCCTTCTGCCCCCTCTCGACAATATTCAAGGCTTCGTTGAGTTCAACATCGGCTCGAGAGTCGTGGCTACAGTATAGCAACACTTCCACAGAGGAGCGATGCAGCAGGCCTCGGCTTGCCACACCGCCAGCTCAGGCAAGCAGGGCCGAGCTCCCCTCCCTTGCGACCCCAGCAGCCGCCGGGGCTGAGGAGAGAAAGCAGCAAGTGGGCTTTCAAGACCAAGCCGAGGTGGGAGATAACCTCGAGCGCGTGCCCTTGAGTAAGCGCCTGCAGGCCATCAAGCTTCGGTCGGAGCTCACGCGCTACGCTCGCCCACCGACCGGCGCAATAGCCAGCGCACCACTGCAAGAGAAAACCTCCTTTCGAGCACGGTATCAAAACATCGCCACGCGCTCTCATAGCGCGCAGAGATTACTCGAGACCACCCTAGAACCGCTCTTCAGCGAGGCCGAGCTCGCCAAGCGCACAAACCGCGTTTGCCATTGGCTACAAAGCTTGAGGCCGGCGGTAGACGCTCTGAGCTCTCTGCAGTCCTTGCAGAAGGCTTCGAGAACGTTAAGAGGCGTCAAGGCGCGCAAACGTTTGCTCGGCGAGCCAACGCCGACGGTGAGATGACTGGCTCCCATTAAACGGGGGAAGCATCGAAGTGCCCTGCACACTCGTTGAGAGTACTAAGCAGCGTCTGAGCTCCTCTGATGTGGTCCAGCTCCGCCCATGAGCCGCTCTCAGCTCCATTCCTCAACCCCTCCTCTTCCGCGAAGAGGCTCCGAAGACAGCACGATGGCTTACAGAACTGGTCGTCCTCACCTTCTGAGGAGCGCCTCGATGTACCGCTGCTCGTACTCATCGAGCACTGGCACTGGATGCAAGAGCTGCCCCTCGACGACTCGGCGAAGAGCCTTCAGCTCGGTGAAGCTGATCAGGACGAGGCTTGATGCCAGTCGACGACCTGTACAGCAGCTCGAGAGACTCAAGCAAGCACGAGTGCAGAAGAGCTGACGCCTCCCTCCTGGAGAGACCTCAGCTCCTAAGTGAGCTTGCTCCGAGGCCTCCCTCCCTATGTACACTTGCTCTCGGCGATCGCTCGGCGGAGCTTGTCAAGCAGCGCTGGACATCGGAAACTACACACGCATTCCCGTCACCCTCGCGACGAGCTGTGCTGTGTGTGAGATCTGAGCTGCATCTGCTCCTTGTGCTCGAGAAGTAGCAGACCGAGCAGCGAGCGGAGAGGTCGACCTTGAGACGATCAGCCTCGCAACTTGCACAGAAGCGAAACTGTAATGTTTTTTCGACGTCCGGGACCCTCGCTGCTCCTCTGCACCCCTCTCTCCCCCTCAGCAGCGCCGGAGGGAGCCAGTCCGAGCGAGTCCTCCGCGCAACAGCCGCCCGCGAGCTGCAGGCTCGTAGATGGGCTGCTGCCGTGGTCTGCTCGGTAAGGACTAGCTTTAAGCTTTGTCCTGCGAGCCCTGCGAGTGTATGCCTACCCCGCCTGCTCCCTCGCCTGCCCCTCAACTTGTCGCTCCGTCTCTCGCCCCGTGTCCCGCCGTACAAATCTCCCCCAGCAGCGTAGACAGGATGCAGCGCAGCGTGCATCAGCTCCTGCCCTAATTCTCCCTCACTCGGCGAGCAAGAGAGCCAACAGCGAGAGCGAGCGAGTTGCGAGTCGAGTCGATTCCTAGGGTGTCCAAGGGCGAAGGCTGTAGCTCATCAGAAGCCAGCTCTGCGCTACTCCTCTGTCCGACGTGATCGTATCAAGCCTCTGAGAGCCTCCCTCAGGAACGCCAGCGCGAAAGGAGCAGAGCCGAACGAGCAGCGAGAGGCGGGAGAAAGAGAGACGAGCGGCGCTCGGTCGGCGAGGTTGGGCGAGTCGGCGTTAAGCTGTTGTGGGTAGCTGGATCTCTCGGTTCTCGCTCTCCTTCTCTCCGCTACTCTACATCTACCAAAGCTGTCTTATATCACATCACATGCCCTCTCCCCTCGCTTTCCCTTCTCCCTCCCTGCTCGGCGCTCCCGTCCCCTCCCTTCCTCTCGCGCCTCTCAGATACCAGCCACCTCCTCCTCGACCAACCCGGCCTCCCCCAGCATCTTCTCCAACTCGCCACTCTGGTGCATCTGCAGGACAATGTCGCACCCGCCGACGAACTCGCCTGAAAGGTACAGTTGGGGGATGGTGGGCCATGAGCTGTTGAGGTGAGGAAGAGGAGCAGAAGTGGAGAGGAGAGGCGAGGGTGGAAAGGGAGGTGGGAGAGTGGGGTCAAGGGATAGGGAGAGGTGAAGTGGGAAGGCGAGTGGAGCGAGCGAGAGGTGCCAGGAGAGGAAGACGGGGGGAAGGAGAACGGAAGGGACGGTCAGCGAGCTGTTCATCGAGTTGGGAAAGGTACACGATCTAGCAACAAATGTGAAGAGAAAGCCTCAAGGCTCAGCACCCAAAGCAACGGCACAGCAGACCCTGGGCCTGCCACACCGCCTACTCAGGCAAACGGCGCCGAGCTCCCCTTCCATTGCACGCCAGCAGCTCAGGCAGCTCATGAGAAGAGCGCTGAGTGAGAGCACGAGTCCACCAGGAGAACCAGATGTCCCGCGAGCACCTGCTCGGTAGCAAGCGCCTGCGAGCCATCCGGTCTCGGTCGGCGCTCGTGCGCTACGCTCGCCCACCGTCGATTGTAGCTAGCGCCACTGCGCAGAGGAATAGCTCTCAGGAGGACAGCATCAACACGATTCTGCACGCTCTCACAGCGCGCAGAGAGCCATCGAAGCCAGCCCAGAGCAGCTCCTCAGCCACGTCGAGGTCGGCAAGCGCAGGAACTGAGGCGTGAACACAAGCCAAACGATCCCTGGAATGATTATCTCGAGCCCACTGCAACGTCTGCAGCAGACTGCGAAAGAGCCACGGGGTTTCAGAGCCTGCGAGTAGTAAGCATTGCTCGGCGAGCCACTGCGCAGAGAGCGGAACCAGCTGAGCACTGTCCCCAGGGTACACAACTGCTCCCCATGCACTCTCAAAGTGCGCACAGAGCTTCTGATACCTTGGGAACCGCCCAGCTTCCGCCATGGACCATTCAGGCTCCCCGTCTCGACCTCTGCTCTCGCGAAGGGGCTCAGAGGCCCGCACCGACACGTGCAGCGCGTGCGATCATCTGCCAGTCGAGACAGGAAGCTGCACATGCACCGCTGCACACCCTGCTCGAAGACATTCAGACGGGGCGAGAGCTCCTGAACGAAATGGCGAGACGACTCCAGCTCGGCACGGCGGTCGGAGACGAGGCTTGACGCCTGTCGAAGGCCAGTGCAGCCGCGCGGAAGCTGCGAGTCTCCAGCTCCAGAAAAACTGACGCCTCCCCCTTGGAGAGACCTTAGCTTTACGAGAGGATGCCGCGAGCCCTGCCTTTCCCTGTCCCTGCTCGGCGAGCGTTCGGCGGAGCTTTGAGTGCAGCAAGGCGAGCCCAGCCACATCCGAGCGAGCCTGTCACCGAGTGACAAGCTCTACAGCGGTGTTGAGCGGGACTGTAGCTGCTCCTTAAGCTCGAGAAGAAGGAGACCGAGAAGCAAGCGCCTACGCGTTCGACACCTAAACCCTCCAGCTCCGTCGCGTGTACAGCGGCCAGGCTGTAAGGTTTGGTCGAAGTCTGTCACCCTCGCTGCTTTTCTGCACCCGTTCCAACACTTCAGCGAGCCCGAGAGAGCCAGTCCGAGCGAGCCTCCTCCGCGCAACAGCCGCCTGCAAGCCGTACGCTCGTAGACGAGCTGCTGGCGAGGAAGATGCCGACAACCAGCTCTCCTCCCTTTCCTTCCTGCTACCTCTGCTCCTCCTCCCTCTGCTGACCAACCCTCACCAGCTCCCGCCCATCGCCCTTCGCCACACCAGCAGTCAACTCACGAGTACTCCTTGATCCCCTCCCTCAGCTCCTGATCCTCCAAGCAGTTGAACGCCTTAATCTTATCAGCCGGTACACCCTGAACCTCGAGGATCTGGCAGACGGCGCGCGAGAAGCCGCATTGAGGGAGGTCGGGGGTGCCTTTCATGAAGAGGACTAGAGGGTTCTTTTGGACGACCTGCAGCATGAACTGGGGTCAATACAAGCCCGTAGACGGAAGTGTATGGAAAGCCTTACGTCGTCAATTTTGAGACGAGCTTCGGAGGAGAGATGACGCTGGAGGAGGGAGAGGGAGGAAGGGCGAGCGAGCAAGGCGGTGGGGGTTGAACGGGAGGAGGACAGAAGAGTGCGAGTAAAGGACCGAGCGAACGACATGCTGACGAGGTACAGAACGAGGTGAAAGTGCCGAAGTCAAGAAGCGACTTCAAGAAATCGCTGGTTGGCTTCCGCGACTCGCTCCGAACTGCTCGCTCGTAACTGTGATCAGCTACATGCTCCCTCGCGCTCTTAGTCGACTCGCACCTCGCTCCCTTCGTCTCGCCTACTCTGCTACACGGCCCGCTCTCACTTCCACTACAACTAGCCAACAAGCTTCCATCTCTCTCTTCAGCTCCTCCTCTCTTCGTACGGCTCTCCCGCTCTCTTCAGCTCTAGCAGCAGCTAACCCCTTGCTATCGTACAACAGAACGCGCCACCGCCACCACCCCCACTTCATCGCTCATGGATCCTCAAACCGACGCGGCTCAGCAGGCGTTGGACAAGGGCACCATCGCCCTGCAGAATGGCCAATTGGACGAGGCCAAGAAGTTTTATGAGGAGAGTTTGAAGGTCAAGGAGAGTAGTATTGGTGAGTCTAGGTCAACGCGGGGGGGGGGGGGKGGGCTAGAGGTGAGGGAGAGGGAGAGACGAGAGCTGACCCTTCGCCGAACCCCTCCGCCGATGCGATGACAGCCCACTACAACCTCGGTGTCGTCCAGTCCGTCCCTTTCCTCTCTCCCTCCTTCACCCTTTCTCCTCTCCTACTAACCCTCTTCCCCTCGAACTCCAACAGCTACCAACTCTCCTCCCTCCCCCTAGCGATAACCTCCTTCGAATCCTCGCTCCGCCTAACTCCCTCCTCCATCAAAGCCCCCGAAATCCCCGAAGACCCAACCAAGCCTCTGCCCATGTTAAGCCCCGCGCAGATTGTATTGGCCGATACCCATACGAACCTCGGCGCGGCTTATATTCTTTCCACCCCCCCAAGGCCGGATAAGGCGTTGGAGCACCTGCAACAGGCGTTGATGATTAGTCCGGAAGATGGCGAGGTGTGTGTTCCCTGTCCCTGTGCCTCGCCCACTTCTCGGCGCTGACCCTCCCCTCCCCTCTTTCTCTCTCTCTTCGCCCGAACTCGGACGAACAAAGGTCTGCTTCAACCTCGCGGCCGTGCTAGAAGCCACGGGCGAGCTCGAGGAAGCAATGATTGCCTTCCAGCGGGCCGAGAAGTTGGGCATCGACCGCGCGGCCATCAATGTGCGGAACGTGAGTGTTTCGTGTGGTTCGGGCTCGTACTCTCTCTCCCGAGCGAGGCTGTCGGTGGCTACTTGAGAGAGAGAGGCGCGGATAGGGAGGATATGAGCGCTAACCTCCTCGCTCGCTCATATGATATCATAGCTCGGCGCCAAGCTGTTGGGAAAGAAGAGGGAGGAGGAGGAGGCCGAGGCGAAGAAGGCGGAGAAGTAGGGCTGCCCGCTTCGTTGAGTAGCAGAGATGAGCCCAGGTTCGAGATGAACATAGTAGAACGAACTCTTCACCTTTTTTTTGTTTTTGTTTTTTTCCTTTGAGCGCTTTGGCACAGTTGTGTGAGAGCAAGAGCGCGATAGAGGCCGGGAGGGAGAAGCGAAACGCCGAGCTCGGCGCTGCGCTGGACTGCTTCTCTGGCTCGCTGATGCTCCATTAAAGCCTGAAATCACTGAATGGTGTACGTCTGATTCACTGCTTGGGGCTATCTTACATATCTACATCTCTCTCCCTTCCTTTCGCCTTCCTTCTTTGATGGCTTCTCCCGGCCGTCATCCCTTTCCCTTCACCCTCTCCCCCCTCCTCCCCATTCAAAGCCCCAATTCAAACTCTCTCAACCCTCGACCATCCAAGTACCCCCCTCTTTGCCTCCATCGACCCAAACCACCTCCTCCCCTTTCTCCTTCATCAGTTGCTCGACCGTTCGGGGGGAGCCCTCGGGCAGGCCGCTGGGGTGGGAAGGGGAGGGAGTCGAGGAGAACCAGGAGAGGTTGTCCGCTGTGTTATTGTATACCGATTGATGAGGAGAGAAGGGGCAGGGGATGGGAGAGGAGGAGGAGGTCAGCCGAGAAGGGAGAAGCAGGGAAGAGCGAGTAACGTACCAATCAAATGCCGATTCCCACAGCCGGGGCACTCGATCAACACGATTCCCTTCTCATAGCTCGTCCTGCTAAACTCGTGCGTCGAGCGATGATGGCATGGCTTGTCGTCTTGCTCAGCTGCTGCTGCTGCTGGTGGCGGAGGTGGAGGGACACTGGCAGTGCAAGTGAAGGTGATTTGCAGTCGACGTTGAATTTGACCTATGGGCGTTTTGCTGCCCGAGGTGTCCACTTGAGGTGTGGCTGAGAGAGGTGGAGTTGGGAGCTGTTGCTCGAACCGGGCGAGGGAGGATGTGAAAGGCCGAGCGACGAGAGGGATGTATCGTGGTACAGAAGCTGTTAGCCGTGTTCGAGAGAGAAGGGAACGTGCTGGTCGAAGAAACATGTCGAATGAGGTACAGATGCGAAGGAGGAGGAGGAGGAGGAGGAGGAGGAGGAGACGCAACCTTGAACTTTTTGGCGCGAAGCTCAAGCTCAGGTCGCTTTGATTCCTCCACATCTCATCAGACATGGCCAGTAAGCTCGTTTGTTCTGCACCCTTACAGCTCTCCCTCACTGACTGCCCCCCCCCGCTACTCATTAGAACGTCTGACCTTATCCGAGCAACTCGCTCAAATCTCCGAGCCTGCTCCAGCAGGTCCGTCCTCTCTCTCTTCCCCTTCCTCTCTCCTTCTTTTCCTCGCGGGCGGTGACTCATCAGGCTCTACATGTAACAGACTTTGACCCCGAAGACTCGTACGCCACCTACAATGCCGAGAAGAGCAAGGATGCCCAGGACCTCAACGCGGGCAGGGCCGATTATGTTCAAGTTGGGTGCGTGTGGGCGCTCTTCTCTCCTCTCTCTCCTTCTGCTACTGAGCTACAGGCGCAGGAAAGCTGACCTGGTGTGTGTCTCGTCGTACTACAGACCCTCGGGCTTGAGGAAGAAGGGCGAAGCGGTCGTCGACGCAAAGTATGCTGGAAAGGCGGGGAGTAGGAAGGCGCTGTATGGTGATTCGGAGGACGAGGATGATGAGGATGATGAGCAGGACGACGAGATGGAGGACGAGGACGAGGACGAGGAGATGGATGATCTCAGGGCTCAGCTCGAAGGCGAGGGCTCGGAGGAGGAGGAGGAGGATTCGGAGGGGGAGGAGGGGGGAGCGTTTGGTGAGGAGGATGAGGAGATCTCGGAAGGGGAAGAGGAGGAGAAAGAAGAGGATATCCCCGCGCCAGCGCCGAAGAGGAAGTCGAGCGGCAGCAGCAAGGCCAAGGAGCAGAATGAGAAGGCCATGCTCTCGCAGTTGAAGCAGGCTGCGAGTGCTGATGTGGAGAAGGGAAGGGACGTCAAGAAGCAGCTGGTATGTCCTTTCTCTCCGGCCTTGCTTGCTGCCTCCCTCCCTCCCTCCTCCGCTCGCTCGCTCGGCGCTGACCCCCATCGCATCGCCGAACCCCTCCCTCTCAACTGAAACAGGCCTTCTGCGACTCGCTCCTCGAATCCCGGATCCGCATCCAAAAATCCACCATCTCGACCAACACGCTCCCGCAACCTCCCCTCTCGTCCACCATCTTCTCCCTGCTCCCCTCCGAGCTCGCCGAGACGCTGGCAGAAGTGGAAGGGTTGAATGAGGAAATGTTTGAGTTGAGGAAGGAGATGCTCGGATCTGTGGAGGGAGTGAGCTTGCCTAAGGGACTTGGGGGGGAGAGGAAGAGGAAAAGAGGGGGTGTGGAGGAGGGGGAAGTGGAGGAGTATGTCAAGGCTAGTATCAAGGATCTTGGGCTGCTCGAGGCTGCGTACGTTGCGTCCTCCCTCTCTCCCTCCCTCCCTCCCTCGCCCCTCTCTCACTCTCCTCACTGACCCCCCCCCCCCCCCCGCCGTAACACAGCCTTACCCCCTTCCTCCGCTCCACCATCACCAAATGGTCCGACAAAGTCCTCGCCGCCTCAGGCCTCTCCTTGACGACCTCCAAGAAATTCAAAGCCGTCAACCAAAACGCGATGGTGTCGATCGACCATGCCCTCTCCTCTGCTGAGCGGGAGCGACTGGTCAAGAGGACGAGGGTCCGCCGAGATGCGGCCAGAGGGGTGGTGGGCAAAGTGGAGCAAGTACCGCTCGAGGGGGAGAAGAAGAAGGGCGATGACGAGGTGTTTGATGATGGCGACTTTTATGGCCAGTTGTTGAGGGATGTGGTCGAGAGTCGGATGTTGGATTTGGGTCCGTAGCTGCCTTCCCTTTCGCCGAGCCGAGCCGAGCCGAGTCGAGCTGACTTGCTCTCCCTCCTCCTCCTCCTCCTCCTCCTCCCCTCTCCCTTTCCCTGCGCTCCTATCTCACCGCTATCCACCGTCCGACGATCGAACTCACCACAAACAGACGACCCCACCCTCCAAGCCCTACGACTCGCCTCGGCGCGAGGCAAGAAGGTCAAGAAGGTCGTCGACACGCGCGCGAGCAAGGGCCGTAAGATCCGGTATGGTCGTCTCTTCATTCGCTTTCCCTCCCTTCCTCCTCCCCTCTGCCTCCGCCTCGCCCTCGCCCAGTCTAAATCGAGCGCCGGACACCACCCGGATCGAGCTGACCTTCGCTCGCATGGCAACCAAACACAGCTACCACGTCCACGAGAAGGTCCAAAACTTCATGATCCCCATCGACGCCGGTTCGTCTTTCTCTTTCCTCTTCTTGTTTCCCCCCCCCCCCTCCCCGCTCCTCCCTCTCCCCTGCCTTCTCCCTTCTTCTCCTCGCTAACCCCCTCCCTTCCCTCAATCGAACAGGCGGCTGGCACGAAGCCCAAGTGGACGAGCTGTTTGCTTCCCTCCTCGGCAGGACGTTCCCTATGAGCAAGGAGGAGAAGGAGAGGCGCGAGGCGGAGGAGGCGCGGGCTGC
Organism: Leucosporidium creatinivorum; assembly: GCA_001600635.1. Lineage (NCBI taxonomy): Eukaryota > Fungi > Basidiomycota > Microbotryomycetes > Leucosporidiales > Leucosporidiaceae > Leucosporidium > Leucosporidium creatinivorum. The sequence goes on along the minus strand of BCKL01000011.1, from coordinate 319,703 downwards.
GAATGGCGCTGCTGGAGGAGGGGCTGTGGAGGTCGGAAGTTTGAGGATCTTCGGCTGAGCTTTGAGGGTATACGAGAGGAGGTGCAGTGCAGTTTCGTTAGCGATGTCGATGGCGATGGAGAGAACGCGAGCAGCCAACTCGGGTTGGTTGGCTTCGCGCTCGCTTCGCAGGCGGCTCTTGGCGACAAGGTGGCGTTTGATGATCTATGGAGCAAGCTACACATCGTCTCACAACCTGCTTCATCGTCTATCTGCTCCTCAGACTGCACCAGCATTGTGGAGTCGGCTGCAAAAACGGTTCGGGGCGGTCGGCTTTCGTTCGGTGAAGCACAAGGTTGCAGGGGACGAGTCGCCGGACTTACAGCCTGAACATTCTCACACACATCTTTCTCTCATGTGCTTGCTCCTCAGATTGTACCAGCATCATCGAGCGGGCTGTGAGCGAAGTTCGGCGCGGTCAGCATTCGGCGCCGAGCTAGATGGCTGAAAGTAGAGTCGGCTCACAGTTCCGACTTGAAGCGCTTGTAGCGGAAGCACGAGTCGATCCCTTGGTTCTCGCGAGTACCGCGCAGCGAATGCAGCACATTCCTCAGCACGACCGTCCGGATGCTCGTGGCGCTGTCGAGGAAGGCAAGGAGGTCCTCCAGAGGCAGGTCCTCGCCTGGGGGAGGGTCATCGAGTACGTCTAAGATATTGGCCACAGGGGTGTCGCTGACGAGGGTGAACATGGTGAGGTTGGGGAAGGAGGAGAGGATCGCCGAGAGGCAAAGGGTTTTGTCGGTCTGAACAGTTCGAAGATCAGCAGATTGTCAGAGGTGGCAGCCAGCTACGCCGTACTTCCAAAGTGGCGTCGAACCTGTGCACTATGAGCGAAAGCTCTCGCACTTGCAGCAGCTTCAACCGCGCCCACGGCTCGGGCTGTAGCTCCGCGATAAACGGGCTTTGCATCAGAGAGATCTTGCGAAGCGAGGATGCTGACTCGAATGCTTGGAGTACGTCGATCATTGGGTTTAGATCGTGGCTGAAGGTGAGGTGAAGAGTGAGCGCCTCCAGGCGGATCGGCGGGGGCGCTGGCTGCTGATGAAGGGATCAGTTCTCCGCCGCCGCAACTGTTATCGAGAGAGCTTACCTCCGCGACAGAGTACTCGCTAACAAGCCGAGCACAATCGTCGAGGGTGTCGAAGTCCGCGACACGCGCCATCCGGCAGTCGAGGTCCAGCTCGCGCAGCGTGGCGAGGGAGGCCTGTCGCGCCGAGATCGGGCCCAACGCGCACTCAGCCCAATATACGAGGGAGCACGACAGGTGCTCAAGCTGTCCTAGCTGCTGGTACTCCACTTCGTCCTCGTTCCACAGGTTGTCAATGATGAATTGGCGAAGCGACGGCACTTCTCGGCCGAGACTAAACGTCTGATCTGCCCATTCCCGGCACACCCCCAGCTCGAGCCGACGGAGGCTCTTCATCGCGCTCAGCAGCTTGGTGATTCCTGTGGGAACCTCGTGTCTTCCGCGGTCGAAGGGGCTGAACGAGAAGGAGAACGAGGTCATCGCCGAAAGAAGAGGGAGGCCGACAGGCGAGCTGGAGTCGTAGAATCCGTTTGAGCGCCAGGCGAGCTCTTGGACGAAAGGATGGAGTGACTCGGTGTGAAAGATGTGGGCGACTTGAGATCCGTCCGAGTCCTTACCGTCCAAAACGACCTGGCGCCACGCGAGAGGGCGAGCGAAGGCGGCGAAGGCGCGATTGACGAGTGCGAGGGTGCAGAGCGTTCGGTGAGCTGCCCTCCATTCTCTTGTGTACTTGAGGAGGTGGTCGCTTGGGAATGAAGAGAAGTGGGCGATTCGACCGAGGAGCTCGGGAGGAAGCCGAGCGCCGGGAAGGGAGGAGGATAGCTGTCGCTGTTGCATCTGCACGGTCGAGAATGGGCTCGGGGTCAGCCTCGGTGCGTTACAACTCGGCGAGCTCCCTTGCAAGCTTCTCTGATCCGCGTCTCCCTTGCGCGTCCTGCGCCGAGGTGTTCGTTCGTCTATGCCTCTTTCTCGCATCCTACAGCACTGGCGAGCAGCCGAAGTCTCACCTTGAGTACTTATGTAGCAAGATATGGAGCCCCAACAAAGCGAAGAGGCGAGTTGAGTGAGCGAGCGAGTCGATTTGAGCAGACGAGAGCTGCAGCGGAGAGGCGAAGGTGAGTGCTGCGGGCTATGAGAGTAGCTGTGAGAGTACGCACCTTCCTGTAGACGATCCTGAACCAGAGAGCAGCGATCCCGAGCCCGAGTCGAAGTGAATGGTGAGAGGCAAAGGAGCGATTTCGTCCCTTCTCCCCTCATCTCGCTAGGCTCTCGTCTCGCTTCGTCTGGTCGCTTTCGCCTCCGCTCGTCCGCTCTAGGAGACTAGATTCGCTCGTACAGCTCTACACCACCAAGCTCCGACCCGCTAGCAAAACTTCGCCGCTCTCGAACCTCTCTCCGCCAGCGTCCGTCCTCTCGTCGGCGTCTCAAAGCTCGAGCCATGGCGACTGTAGAAGAGCACAGCAGGCGATTAGGGGTGCAGAACAGTATTGTATAGTACTATAACTGACCTTACGACACCACTATAGCCCCAGCGTCCCCTCTCTCCCCACCGAGATCCTCGCCCACATCGCCTCCTTCCTTAAGCCTTCGCTCGCTCGTGGCTGGTTACCGGGTCTACACAACAAGCGAGGAAGCCAGTACAAGAAGCGGAAACAGCAGCACACGATCATCACCTCTCTCCAACTCGCCGACCGACGCTTTGCTGCCATTTGTCGACCTCTCGTCTGGCGCTCGGTGTGCTTCTCGTCGGAGGATAGCCAGCAGCGAGGTCCCGCGACCCTCTTCGAGCTTGCCGACTTGCACAGCTTCGTAGTAGAGCTGTGCTGGGAGGTCCCCGACTGGATGTACACCGACATGTCGCCGCTCTTCCTTCCCCTCCTCACCAACCTCACCACACTCTCCCTCCTTCAGCGCGACGAAGGCTGCGACTATCCTCTGAATGTCCCCAAATCGCTTTCTAGAGCCCTTTCGCGCTGCACGAGGCTGAAGAGCCTCCAGGTCGACGAGCTCAACGGTTTCGACGACGCGCGATACGACCTCGGCGCCGAGCTTCCAGCGCTGCGTCAAGTCGCCATCGGAAGCTGGTGGGATCACGAGACCTGGCAGAACAAGCCCTCGACTATCACTGATCTTCACTACACCGAGGATCACGAGATTCAATGGGATTCTCCCGACGAGTTCGCTGTTTTGCACTACCTCCCGGTCCTCCACCACCTCACGCTCGATTGCCACCTCAACCCCCGCCCTCGGCAAAATCAAAGTCACCCGAGCTCATCCAGACACCTTGGTCCCTACTTTGCAGAGGACACTCTACACCTTTACTCGCTCGAGGTGCGCCGCGCGGCCTTCTCGATGCGACTCGGGAGCTCGCACTGACTAGCTCTGCCTTGCAACAGGCGCGCTCAGAGTTCCCCCTCAAGACTCTCCGCATTACTAAGCTCGAGTTATTCAGAACGAGGGACGTCGTCAACTTTTTGCAGGCGCTATCGACTTGCCCTGCCCTTCACTCTCTCACGTTCACCGAATGCTCCTCCGAAAACGCGGGCGATGCGGCAGCCTGGACCTCGCTTGTGATGGAGCAGGTGGAGCAGCTGACTGTTCACTTCATCGAGCCTCCCGTGAGTCCTTCTAGTGCCTTTGAAGCGCTCGAGCTGACCCCGCTCGGCGCACAGTCGGGCCCCCTTCCGTTCGAAACCCTGATCCGCTGCTTCCCCAACCTCAACCGCCTCAACATGTCAAACGGATTCGTTCGTCGCCGCTCCATCAAGCCTCTCGATACCATGCGCGGCTTATCTCTGGAGCTCAAAGCGACGCTTCGTTTCGCTCACGAGTCGACAAAGCTTGAGCAAGTCTCGCTCCGGTTCCCCGAGTCGAACGAGATTCTTCGCTGCGAGAAGGGGGGAATAGGAAGAGAAGTCGTCTCCGGATTCGCACTCGAGCTCTGGCACGAGTGGTGAAGGTGAGCTCTCGGCGAAGGGGCAGGACTGGAGCTCGACGCTGTCCTCTTCGCATAAAAGCTGTGCCTGTGGCGCTCAGGAGGAAGACAAAATAGCGGAGGAGGGAGCATATACTCTGCACCGGAGTCGCAATTGTACAGCTCCCTTGCTCTCGCTTCCCGCTCCGTCCCTCTCTCTTCCCCTCGCTTCTCTCGTCCGTCTCTCGCGAAGCCTCTTCAATTTGGTGCCAGCAATAAGGTCTCTTGCACAGAAGTGGAATGATGTCTACCAGAGAGAAGGCTGTAACAAAGCAGAAGCCGCCTCGACGAGCTCACTAGGAGCCGGCGAGAGGCGCTCAATCGACTGAAGCGAGAGCTGAACTACGAAAGAGAGGCAGGGCGTCGAGCCCGCTAATGGTTGAAGAAGAGGGAAGGTGAAAGTCTTGATAAGGGAGGCCGTGGTGGTGGGTCAACAGCAGCGAGGCGAAAGGCGAAGGGTGAGAGCTGAGAGAGAGGGAGGGTCAGCCGAGGTCGAGCGTGGTCGAAACGACGAAGACTCACGAGGACAGTGAAGCCCAAAGCGAGCGCTCATACGTAAGCTCCGAAAGTCTCCTCGGCCATGGCGGCGTATGGAACCCACTTGTGGCTTGGCCGTGAGGGTTCTGTGTCAGGGAGGGAGGTCAGCTCGGCTCGGACCGCGACAAGAGTAAGAGCAGAAGCTTACCGGTGATCTCGGCGCTGTGCTGTGTGCCCACCTCAATTGGCGAAGGTGTCGGGACGGGGGTGAAGGTGGTAGGAGTGTCGAGAGTAGAGGTGGGAGTCGGCGCCGAGTCGTCGGCGGAGGAAGAGGAAGAGGAAGCGGTGGGGACAATGGTGGTCGTCGTGGCTGATCCGGAAGTGGTAGAGCTGGTGGCAATTCGACGCTCAAGAAGCTCCCGTTTCGCCTTCTTCGACAGCTTGCCCATTTTTCCCTTCTTTCCCTTCCACTTCGGCGTAGTCGACCGTTTGGCCTTGACCTTCCTCGACACGTCGCTTTCCTTGGGGGTGATGCGGAAGGTAGTAGTCGCCGCGTAGACCTTCTTGGCACCCTCCACACTCGATGTCGAATCGGCGGCGAAGGTGATATCGGCGAAGATGCTCTCCTCGACTACGACCTCCTTGACAGGCTCGAAGACCTCGTCGGTGGTCTCCTCGTCGGGGAAGCGAAGTGCTGGCGGAGCGGATGGGCGTGCGAGAGGAAGCTGGCGGTTCGGTAGGCGAGCGGCGGGGAGGGCCGAAGCGAGAATGGGCGCGGCCGAGGTGGATGTAGGGAAGTTGAGGAGGGTGAAGAGGCAGGCGACGAATAGTGGCGTAGAAAGGTGCATGGTGGTGGAGATGGGCGCTCAACGATGTCGAGAGATGAGCCGCTGGAAGGAGGCTGGCGTGCGAAGGCGAAGCGTAGACGAGTTCGAGCTTGAGCGAGTGTGTGGTAGGAGAGAGAGAAGCAGGAGCAGCATCTCAACGCCTTATATCCCCAGCGAGACCCCGCTTGCCATCCATTCCCTCTGCGAAGAGAGGGCTGCTTCGCCGACGAGTCCGGGCCAGCCATCTCGCCGCTGAGGGGGGAAGGGCTGCTCGCATGGCTGCACGTGTTGAAGGGCAGCGTACGGGGCAGCGCATTCTGTTGAGATCACCCGAGCTTCTAGAACGCGTTGGTAAGCAGGCCAAGCCGGCCAGCGAGTCGAGGAGAATAGCGAGCGACGATGCGAGAGGCGAAGGGTTGGCAGTCGGCGGCGAGTTGCGGAATGGAGTGGGACGTGGTGGCCTGTAGCTCATCAAATTTTTGAGGTGGCAAAACATGTCGGCAGACAAGAGCAAGCAGCGAGTACAGCGTAAGAAGGAGAAAGAGCGCGGCGCCAGCTTCGCTCCTTGTCCTCTCGCCGAATCGCTCGTTCAGGATGACTCAACCAGCAAGCAATACAGCAGCCTCGCAGACAGAAACTCCCTCTGCTCCTGCTCCCTCTTCACCTCCCAAGCCCCTCCTCGCGCTGCCGCCTCCGCCAGAGCGAGATCCCGACGCTCCCATTCACCTCGACGTCGGTTCCTCCACTCCAGTCTCGCTGTACGACAAGCTGGGACCTACGATCGTTGCTTCTGACGGTAGTGAGCTGCTGCTGTGTTCTCCTGAGGTACAGCGAGCGTCAGCTGACCTTCCTCGCGCTTCCCTGCCCTCCCCTGCCCTCCCCTTTCCTCCTCCACCTCCTCTCTCACCTACAGCGCTCTCGAGGATTGGCAACTGGGCCGAAATGGACACAATGGAACGTGACCGTGTGCTCAGAGTTTTAGGAGCGAGGAACGCCAAACGACTGGAGGATAAGAAGGCGCAGATGGAGCGAGAGAACCCCAATGGAGAGGCTGATTAGGATGATAGTGAGTAGAAGAGCCGTTGACCTTCGACGAGTAGAAGAGCTGACCCCTTCTACAGTTGTAGCAGCTGTAGTATACCCTCGTCGTTCTCGCATCTCCACCTCGGCGCTCGCCTCGGACTCCCCAAGCTCTCTCCAGCCTCAACACTTCGCGAGGCAGTGCTCCACGATACTCCAAGCACTCAGTACGGCTTAATTACTGAGGATGCCTACGGTTCTTCTCCCCCTTCTCGAACTCAGCTCGAGCTCGGCGCTTCTCGTCCTCGGCTTCTGCCTTTGCCGAGGCAGCGTCAAGGCGTACAGAGGCGGGCAACGCCTTCAAGGAGTCGGTCGTCTCCGTAACATTATCACCGAGTTCAATGACTACAACTATAAGCTCGCCGTTTGTCTTCGGTCTTGTCTGTCGCCGCTCTCGGTCACGTTTCTCATTCCACGAGCCCGAGAGGAAGCGGAAATGCGATAGAATTGCGAACTGAATGCCCATGCTAGAGAAGGGTATACGTTCGGTTTTATACGTTAGACGTAGACAGTACAGAAGGGAGGGGAACATTAGAGCCGAATAGGGTGGAGAGGGCGGCGACCGATGGGAGACGGCCCTCGATTGGATGATAAGTTGGAGGAGAGGGGCGGGCGACTGCTCAGGCAATGAGAGCGCGGATGCGAGTCTCGACCTCCGAGTCGGCGTCGATGGTGTAGCGCACGAGGGACTTGCGGAAGCCATTGAACTATTGGCAGGGTAGAAGAGTCAGCGAGGGAGGAGAGGGAGGTGAAGTGGGCAATGTAAGCTCACCTGGGAGGCAGCGCAAATGGTGTAGGCGCCCATGTTCTCCCACCGAAGCCAGTCGCCGACGGAGAGGACGTCGACGGGGAGCTTGGCGGCCTGCTGGACGACGTCGATCGAGTCGCAGGTGGGTCCTGATGTGCCCGGAATAGACGAGTCAGCAAGCTGTCGTGCAGTAGGAGGTGGTCAAAGCGAGAACCCACCCCAGACGGAGCATTCCTCGAGCTTGCCGTGATCCTGCTGAGCGTCTTGGAAGACGTCCGAGAGGGTCATGACGACGGGGTGGACGATCTGGTGGTCGAAGAGAGTACAGTTGAAGGCGCCGTAGACGCCGTCGTTAATGTAGTCTGTTGGGAAAGAAGCGACGATGGTCAGCGCCGAGCTCTTCTCCAGCTGTCGAGACGAGTAGACCTACACATAGCGACGGGCTTGTGCTCATCATCATCTTCATCCAGATCGATTCCCTCCATCATGGAAGTCTCATCGTTGACTCCCTCGCGAGCGGCCCTGCGCGCGATAATGTTGGTCGCGAGCTGGAAGGCGCGCGAGACATAGTAACGTCCGGGCTCGGCGATGATGCGCACACCGCCCTCGAGAGGGAAGTGCTCGGCAATGGCCTCGCGAAGGACTGCCGAGATGAGCTCAAAGTTCTCATCCTCGAATCCTCCTCCGATGTCTGCGGAGACGAAGCCGGTCAGCAAATGCTTTGAGGTATAAGGCTCGAAACTGGAACATACCGAGAAGCTCAAACTTGAAGCCCTCCTCCGCTCCCACATCGAAAGCCCACCTCGCGCGACGAATGGCATCGCCGAAGAGGGAAGGGTCCTTGCAGCCACTGCCGCAGTGGAAGCTGACGCCGACGACGTTTATGTCGAGCTCAGAGGCCTTCTTGAGGAGTCCACGAACCTCGGAGAGGGGGGCGCCGAACTTGAGTCCAAGGCGGCAGAGCGAGCTCGAGTCGTCGGTGAGGATGCGAAGGACCATCTTGGCCGAGGGGTGGTACTTCTTGATCTTGGCCAGCTCGTCGCCATTGTCGAAGGTCATGTAGTCGACACCGTTCTTGGCGGCGTTGCGCACGAACGAGGCGGCCTTGCAGGGGTTGGCGTAGATGATGCGCGAAGGGTCGGGTCGGTGAGGCAGGGCCAACACCGCCGAGATCTCGGGCTGGGAGGCGCAGTCGAATCCGAGGCCCAACGAGGCCATGAGTTGGAGGACGTAGGGGTCGGGGTTCGACTTGACAGCTGTAGTGGTGGTGGATGATCGCCGAGGGTGAAGGAAAAAGTGCGAACAGCGGGGGATGGGGAAGGCGATGATCGCATCGGTCAGCGAACGCTCTCCCATCGAGTAAAATGATTTCCAGCGGGGCGAAAATGCTCACCAAAGAAAGGCTGCACACGAGCACCGAGCTCCCTCATCCAGCGCATGTGCTGGCGGTACACCTCGCCGAGATCGCAGACGAAGAATGCATTCTCGCCGTGGGCCTCGCACTCCTCCATGTCGATACCCTCGAGGGCGGCGCGGAAGTTGTCGACGATGGAACCCGAGTGGACGACAGGCAGCGGCTCGGCCTGGGGCACGATGGGCGTAGGGCGGAAGCGAGGGTCGAGGACGATGGGAGCCTGATCAACGGCGGGAGGGGTCGGCGGCAGCGAAGGGGCCTGAACGACCTTGGTGTCGAAGGGGAGGTCGCAGGAGGGGGCGCTGATGTTGAACATCTTGCTGGGCGACGAAGCCGAGAGGCTGAGCTGGCGGAAAGGCGAGCGCGAGGAGAGGGAGCGACTGGCGAATGAGTCGTGCTGAGCCGCCTCGAACGACGAGGGGGCGATGGGGATGGCGATGGCGGTCATGGTGGGATGTAGGGGAGTTGAAAAGAGAGGTGTCCGACTAGGCGGTAAAGTCTCGAGGCGAATCGAGCGCGGGCACCCTGCTGAGCCCGCTTTAACGAAGACTGATGCGGCGGCTTGGCCTGCGTCCCCTTGCGGCGCAGGAAGTTAGGGAGTAGGGGTGGGTAAGGTTGGGCTGTACTAGAATATACGGCCGACCTTAGGGAGGAGTCTGGGGCAAGGGTTCACCGGCGGGGTGACGGAGAGCGAAGGTGAGGAAGTCGACGAGCCTTCTTAAGACTGGGATGTCGGGCTGTAGGTTGCTGGGCAGTGAAAGTTGACCGAATGTAACTTCGACCAAGGACTGCTCGGAGGTAGCTCGAGGGGCTGTAAGACGACGCTTGGAGGGGCGACGAGATGTGGGCGGAACCAAGAGAGGTGAGAGAAATCGTGCCCAAGTCCAAACTCGCTCGATTTCGCTGAGTCCGAACTTGGGGGCCAGACAGGCTGGTTGACCGCTGTCCACAACTCGTCGAGCTACAACATGGGACCGCCGGTGGATCCTACTAAACCTACAGTATCAGAAGTAACTCGAGCTTGCTGGGCCAGAGCCCTCGCCCCTGCCTCGGTGAGCTGCTCGCCAACGCCGTTCGAGGTCTCACTCCCCCGCTGACGCTGCACGTTCACCAGTGGGAGGCCTTAGTGCGGCAGGCAGCCACAGCAGGCACTTTGAGGCAACAAGAGCTCGAGACTGAGGTCTGCAGTGAGTTCGCTGAGATGAGAGAGCACCCCGAGCCGAGCTGATAGTCGCGCGCTCCAACAGCGGCTCTGCTCGACTTGCTGTCTGAGGCCTCGGGCTCCAAAACAGCATCACCTACAACATTAGCCTACCTTCGACATGCTCTCGGACTCGGTGCGCCCCACGCCGCCAAGGCGCTCGTGCAGCCCGGAACTCTCGCAGCTCGCCTTTGGCAGCGCTCCGACGCGTCGCTCACTACTATCGACTCGGCTCTGGTGGTGGTCAACGCTGCGCTCGATGCACAAGGAGCTTCGACACCCATCTACGCTGCTACCTCGGTCGAGGGTGTCCTCGAAGCAGTCGCTATCTCCAGCTCGCTCCTCACCTCCCAGCTCGAGCAGTCGGCTTCCTCCTCCTCTTCCATCCAAACCCCAACAGTCGATTACATCATCCGTCTACTATCTCACCCGCCAATACGTATCACCAGCAAGGACGTGGACGACTCGGCCATCGAGAGGTGTCTCGGCAACCTCAACTCGGCTTCGACGGCGCTGTCGACCTTCACCCCACTACCTACCGACGCCGCCTTTCTCGTTCAACTACAGCAGAGGATCGCATCTACTCGCTCGCTACTCGACGCCAAGCCAGTGGAGAGGATCGGCGCTCCCTTCAACCTCGACGAAAAGGTCACCTGCGCCGACCCGGACATTGCATTCCTCATCGACGACCTGGTCAGTCCTTCCTTTCTTCACATCACGAATCGAGCTGACTGTTCTATCGCAATAGCTCCAGCGCTCTTACACCCCCGTCGGCATCTCCAACACTCGCAACGCTGTCGCTCGCGTCGCTGCTGCCCTCAAATACCGAGTCGCCGAGGCTCCATCACGAGGAGGAACGCCCGAAAGCGCACTCTCTGCTGCTTTTTTGGAGATCGTGGCGGCGACCCTGAGGCAAGGAGAGGGCAAGAGGGTCGTCGAGTCGAGCTTCGCTTACTCGAGGGTGAGTTGGTGCTCGCTTATCATTGCTGCAGGGCATCGCTGACGATGCTCCGCTCTTCAAAGATCCCTGATATCCTATCGGACGTCTTCCGCAAGATCAGCATGTCCGACAAGTGTCAAGAAGGGGTGAGCTCGACCGTTACTCCAACGCCGAACTTCCCGTGCTCATTCTCTCGCGTCTCGTAGCTCCAAGGCGGTCTCGAAAGCGCCATGCGAGCATTCGCCTCTATCATCAAGACTTCTCCGACCGACGCTATGGACCTCGACGAGTAAGCTTGCTGCCCCGTCTCTCCTCCGACCGTCGCCAAGCCTCTTCCTCACAGCGCGCCCACCCCTCTCTCCACCTCGACTACTGTCCTCAACACCCTCCTCATCTCCCTCTCTCAACGAGAACTCATCTCCATCGACGTCGCCGCTTCACTCGTCTCCCCCGACGTTCACCAGCAGGATTTCGCACCGCAAAACTTGCCCGAGGGGTGCTATAATGATCAGATCGCGGAGCAGGATCAGGAGGGAGTGAGGGAGATCTTGGGAGATCTGGAGAGGAATTGGCTGGCACAGAGGGTCATCGTGGGCGGGCTGCAGGCGGTGAGTCTTTCGTTTCTCCAGCGCCGAGCGAAAAGTGCTGACCCGTACAACTGAACAGGCCATCCACTCTTTCGCCCAAAACCTCGACCTCGTCGCCCTCTCCACCCTCACCCAAACCCTCCTAGACGTCCCCTCCGTCCTCGACATCGTCTTCCTCCATCTCGAGCCGAGGGAGCTGTTGAGCCCCGTGAGGGACTTCTTGAATCAGTTTGATCCAAGTCTGGAGAACTTCGGTGAGTCAATCGAATGAGGGAGACGTGTAGCGGATGCTGACGAGCCTTTTGGAACGGTACAGGGGACGGTCATCCCATCGAGGGGTACGGGAAGGTCGTCCTCTTCCTCGAGACGGTGCTCAGTCGATTCAAGGTAAGTCCATCAGCTCTCTCTATATCTTTCGTGTAGCTGACGCCTTCTTGTGCGTCTATGCAGCTCTACGCCGACCTTCCTCGACACCTCGGCTCGCACACGGGCTTCTTCGTCCACTGGCTTGCCTCGGCGCCCGCCGTCTACCCTTTGCAAGGCTTGGATGACGAGTCCAGGTCAGCAGTAGATGGCTGGGTGGAAGGCCTCTTCGGCGAGGGCATCTCCGATGATCTGATGCAGTCCGTTCGCTCGCTCCCTTCTCAAGGCTGCTCGGCGCTGACCGACCACTTCCTCGAACAGCTCCACCAACCCTCGCATCCTCCTCCGCGTGGCTCCGACCATCTGCAAGCAATCTCTCGTCGCCTGTCAAGCTGGCGTCATCGATCTCGACACCCTTCGCGAGGGATTGTCGTACTTCCTGCAGGAGCTTTTGAGCTTCACGCTGCCGGGCGTGGTACACTGGCTCGTCGGAGAGATTGGTCGGACACCGTACGTGCTCCTCCTTCCTCCTCGAAGCAAGGGAGGGCTCGACTGACTCGATTCTCGCCTCGCAGACCCTCCCCTGCCCAAACGACCATGCTCGAGATCCTCGGCGTCTTCATCTTTTCCGACTCGCTCCCTCGACTCGTGCTTGAGCTTGTCAGCTCCAGCCTCGCGGCGTTGGCGAGTAAGCTGGAGAGCAGTAGCCCGGCGCCGGCACTCGATTTGGCCAAGCTCAAGAAGCTCGTTGCTCCGTTCCAGCCGGCTTCGGCGGTCACTACGAGTAGTGAGTGGCACGAAACTCGCCGTCCGTGGAGCTCTACTAACCGCTACCGCTGTACAGCTCCCACCGCCAGCTGGGAAAACCAGCTCTCAAGCGCACTTCCTCTCGCGCTCACCTCGCGCACCTCATCCGCACCGCCACCGCCCTCGCTCTCCGCCGCCCTCCACCACACCTCCCCCTCCCCATCATCCCTCCTCTCCAGCCTCATCGCTCTACATCAGCCTCTCCTCCCCTCAGCCTCGCCCGAGCCCTACCTCCGCGCCTCCCGCCTCCTTCGCCTCTCCTCCGCCCTGCTCGCTACTCCTGCCTTTACTGCCTCGACGTTCAGCTTCCCGACTCTCCACTCAATCATCAACAACGACCTTCCCTGGAGGCTACTGGAGCTCGCCGCTCGAGGAGAGGACGAAGAGGCATCAGCGCAGGGAGAACTGCTCGGCGACCTACTGGCGGCGCCGCTGCTGTGGGCGCATGAGATGGTGGTGGAGAGTGGGGAGGGTGCGATGGACCAGGTGGCGGTGCTTTTAGATGGTGTGGCGTGGGCCGTGAGGGATGCAAAGAGAAGGACCGAGGGGAAGAAGGGAGACGAGCAGCGCAGGACAGGCGCCGAGGCGTTCGTGGAGCGATTGATGTCGCATCAGACGCTAGTAGATAGGTCGCAAAAGCTGGCTCAGCTGCGTGTAGTCTAACGCGCTGCAGTGTCATCTTACAACATCATCAGCAGTCGGCTCGGCGATTCCTTTCGGTCGCGAATTAGCTCGAGCCCTCCCTGGAGCGAGACGATATGTGCAAAGACGTAGCAAATTCGATTGGAAGACAGCTAGCAGATTCTAAACCTTCGTCGACTAGCTCTCCCATCGTTTCTTCTTCCCTTCTACTCCCAATCGGACCACTCGAACGGCGCCGGAGGGTCGGCGATGGGGCTCGTCAGATCAACCTCCGGTGCCGCCGCCTCTCCACCCGCAGCAGCTCCTGCCGCCGGTGCGCTGATGTCGATCGCCTTCATCACCTCCAACTCGAGGAACTCGCTCTCCTTCTCGGGCTCCTTGTCGCGCACCATGAGGATCCCTCCACCGCCGGCTACGCTCGTTGCTGAGCCGGGAGCGGTCGATGAGCCGATGATGGATCTTGGGGAAGGTGCCGAAGAGGAAGCCTGGGCCGAGGGGGAGACGACGGGCCGGACGGGGACGTAGCGAGCGTCGGAAGGGAAGGAGATGGACGAGAGTTGGGCGGGGGTGACGCGGGAGAGGTTCTGGAGACGGGAGGAGGTAGCTTCGGCCTTGCGCTTGGGCTTGGCGGGGGTGGCGGCCTCTCCTGCTGGGGTTGAGGTGGAAGCTGCTGGGGCGGCCTCATCCGTCTTCATCTCCACGTCGTCGGTCGCAGCATCCTTAGCTTCGGCAGGCTTGTCATCCTATGTGGATGAAGCGAGAGTCAGGTGCGGGCGTCGACAAGGAAAGCGAGAGAAGGCAGCTCACCGTATCCATCTCGTTGGTCGCGGCGGCCTCCTCCTTGGCCTTTGCGCGAGCAGTAGCCTTGGCTGTGGTGGAGAGGACGGCGGTAGCGAGCTTCTCGACGGCCTCCTTTGATGGTGGCTTGGTCGCCGGCTGGTAGGCGTAGAGGGAAGGGCGAGCGTTGGAAACGAACTCGAACTTGGGGATCTGGTGGAGAGCAGAAGGGTCAGCTCGGCCACACAGAAGGCAAAAAAGCGGCTACACACCTTAAGATCTTTGTCGACACCGATGATGGCGGTAGGGGTGAAGGAGAGGGAGAGAAGGTGGGCGAGAGGGAACCAGTACCAGAACTGGGTGAAGAGCGCCATGCCGACAATCGCGGGCATGTTGGAGCTTCCCGACTTGTTCTGCATCGAGATGGTGACGTTCCTTCCTCCAGCGTCGATGATACCCTGCGAGAGAGCAGCTCCGAACTTGGCCATCGAGTCCTCGTGCTTGTCGCCAATAATCTTCTCGAAGATTTTGCGAGTCGAGGCAGCCTTGGGGTGCGCCGTGTCGTTGTGCTGGATGAGGATCATGGCGAGCGACATGCAGGCTCCCTGGCGGACAAAGTCGACGGGGTCCTTGGTGAGGGGCTCGAGAAGCTCGACGGCGTCCTACAGGTCGACAGTGTCAGCTCGGCGCATACAGATCTCATCGAGCGGCTTCGACTCACATCCAGACCGGTTCCAGCGCACGAGATACCGAGGGCGAGGGCGGCTCCGTAACGAACGTTGGGGTTGTAGCTCTCCGAGAGGAGCTGGACGATGCGAGGGACCTGAGTGGGGTTGCGGAAGAGGAGGAATCCGAGCGAGGTGACGGCCGCGCGACGAACGTCGTCGTTGACGTCCGAAACGGCGACGTGGAGCAGTTTCCGAATCGCCTTGTTGTTGCCCGTGCCGGCGTAGGCCATGGCAATGGTGTAGATTCCTCCGTAGCGGAGGATAGCGTCCTGTAGTGTAGTGAGATCAGCGAGTTGTCGAGAAGGAGCGAGGCAGGGCAACTTACGGCGTCGCCGAGAAGCGTCTCGATCAGAGTGTCGGCCATCTCCTCCCTGCCATACATGACGAACGAGATACCAATGGCGAGACCGCGGATAATCTTCTCGTGCTGCGTCTCATGCGCATACTGCAGCATCTCGTCGATGGCCTTCTCCGAGCCAGAGCCGAGCATGACGAGTCCCATCGAGTATCCGGCAGCCTCTCCTGCGATGGCCGAATCGTTGAAGAGGACGTCGCGAAGGTCGTCGTACACGTCTGTAGACATAAGACGTCAGCACGCTGCCTTCGTACGTCAAGTCACCGCCACTCACCATCGTTGGTCGATCCCATCGCTGCGACTCCGAGTCCGAGAGCAGCTCCGTGCTGGATGATCTCGTTCTGCGATCCGGCCTTGAGCGCATCCTTGAGGTAGGTGAGCGTCTCAGCTCCGCCGTGGTTGGCGTGAACGAGACCGAGGGCAAACAGACTTCCTCCCTCAGAGTAGTAGCTCGAGGTCGAGCCGTCGGGCTTGGGAAGGTAGGGCTCGAGGATGGCCTTTCCCTGCGAGAGGTTGCCCTTGTGGATGACTCCAAGGGCGGCGGTAGCGGAGAACTTGGACCAGTTGGAGGCGCGCGAGAGCCAGTCGAGGTTCTCGCGGAGGAAGAGGTCCGAGGTGGTGCCGGCGTTGGCGAAGGCGTTCATGAAGGTGACGGCCGAGTGGTAGACCGATTGGCGTGACTCGAGCGCGTCCTGTTGATGGACTGAGGTGAGCGGGCGTTTCGTGGCCGTAGCTGAAGAGAACTCACCTTGGTCCCCTTGAGAATCAAGAGGTCCGAGTGGTTGTTGCGGTAGAGGAACTCGAGGTAGAGCTTGATCGACTCCTCGCCCGTGAGGATAGCAGCGACGCGCTGCCTGTGCAGCTCAGTGCCCTCCGTAGGCATGTCGGCGGCGGAGGGAGCATCGACGACGCCGACGAGAGCGGCGCGGACGATGAAGAGGAAGTCCTGCGTGGCCGTCTCGGCAAGGTCGAACGCGATCTGGTAGGCGGTGAGGACGGCCTCGTCTTCGGCAACGACGTGGTCGGCAGGCAAGGGGGTGTTGGGAGGCGAGAGGTGCAGCAGCGAGGTGAGGAGGTTGGCGGCGAGAACGGGGTCATTGAGGTAGACGAAGCATTGGGTGATGGAGAAGTAGTCGGGAGAAGGAAGGGAGGTGAAGAGCTTGATGAGAAGGTGGAGGACCTGTCACGATTCGATGTTAGCTTGCAGCAACCGAAGAGCCGTGAGCGACGCACCTCGTTCTTGTACGAGCGACTTGAGCCTCCAATGACACCTTCCCGCACGACAATCTGCAGCACCCACTCGAGCAGAGTAGCATCCTTCGTAGCGTCGAATACTCGCTCAATCACGTCCAAGCGATGCGACGAGAGGGCGATTCCGAGGGACTGCAAGGCCGCTACGCGTTAGCTCGGGACCTCTGCAAGGAGGGAGAGCGACTACTCACCTGCTTGTACTCTCCATCACGCTCACAACGCTCAAACATGCGCTCGACAATGGCCTCCAATCGCGAGTCTACGGGGACGACATCGGTCGAAGAAGCGGGCGTCTCGCGAGCAGCGACGTAGCTGTCGATGGCCTTGGCTGTTCGCGGAAAGAGGATAGGTGAGCTGGAGTGAATCAGAGCTAGCCTACAGTCTCGCGCAAACGTACAGATGACCGTCTCGATGTACTCTGCCTCTGTTGGTCCTGCCTCGCCTGACTGAGCAACGTCGAAGAGCTTGCCAGCGCCGAGAGCAAAGGAGAGCGCCTCGTCGAGGTTGCCGAGGTGGTAGTAGACCTTGGAAGCGACGAGAGAAGCGAGCGCGCGGGACGGGAAGTCCTCGTTCTCTGAAAGAGCCTCACTGCGAGGGGGGAGACGTCGTCAGCGCGCATGTTGAGTGGCAGAGCGCCTCTGCTGCTGCTGGATAGCTCGCTGAAGGAGCTCTCATGCACTGGAGACGTACATCTTGACGACATGGTCTGCCACCTCGGCCCAGAAAGTGTCGATAAGAGGGTTGATTTGTGTGAGGGCGTAAGACTGGAGCGAGGCCTCAGGCTCGTCCAGCAGCGAGAGTAGTCCAGCTGTGAGGTAAGAGGGTCAGTTTAAGCTGCAGAGCTACATAATTGAGCCCGCTCACCA
Organism: Leucosporidium creatinivorum; assembly: GCA_001600635.1. Lineage (NCBI taxonomy): Eukaryota > Fungi > Basidiomycota > Microbotryomycetes > Leucosporidiales > Leucosporidiaceae > Leucosporidium > Leucosporidium creatinivorum. Next base: position 302,600 of record BCKL01000011.1, on the reverse strand, counting down.
GCTGATTGAACCATGGCTGTAAGGAAGATTTGTGGAGGAGGGCAGGCTGCACTTGCGCGTCGAAGTCGAAGTCGAGAGAGAGAGCGCTTTATGTAGTGGAAGCAAGGAGCGAGCGACGTACGAGGAGTGAGCTATTGACATCATCAGACGATGCTTTAGCTGCTCTGTAGCTCATCAGGCGCTCTCTCGGCCGACCACCTCCTTCGCAGGCGCTTCGCAAGGACTGCAGAGCAGTTCTACGGCCTGCCCGCTAGCGTTCGGTACACTTGAACGCTCTATAGGCTTGGAAGAGGGAGATACAGCCCATCCGTCGTTTGCTCGGCGATCGTGAACCAGCGCCGAGCTCGTTACATGCCGTTAGTAGAAGCCTTTGAGGGCTGCTGGCAAGTTGGTGGGAAGACACTTGCGCTTCGACTGAATCTATTGCTCATGGGGTACTCGGCGGCCGCGCTGACTCGTCTACAGCCTCGACGAAAGAAGGAACAGGAGGCTCAAATTTTCGGCGATGCTACAGCGCCGCTCTGGAGGTCTGCTGCTGGCTAAAAATGACCTTCAGACCTGTTAACCACCTTCTTACAGCACCTCTAACCCACTGCACCAGACTGCACCGCTCGAGAGGGTAAGTCCGGCGCCTGCCTCGAGGTCTTTTTCTTTCCTCCCCTTCACTCGTCCATTTCCCGACCGCTGTTCAAGCTGCACCGAATCATGGACGACTACACAGACCCTCTCACCTCTCCTCAGGCCAGTACGACCCTCAGCGGCGAGGCCGAACCTCCCAGCTACGAGGCTCACCTCCCGGCGGAAGCGACCTCCGCACCCACGACCAACGCTCACTACGGCAACGAAAAGCAGCGTGCTACTGCTGCTAGTGACACCGACGACGAGCCTTTCAGACTGGTGCAAGAGCCGCATCGCTGGCGACGAGGCGAGTACCGCCCTTCTTACTCGTTGGATGCGGAGCACAATATCAGCTCGTGGGTGCCCTTGCACTTCAAACTGTACCCGAGAACCTCCCGCTGATTGTACTACCTTACAGCCACGATCCCCGCCTCTCGACCGACCCCGAAACTCTTCACCGATTCCTCTCCCGTCACTCGGCCGCTCCCGCTCGACTCTCGCTCCGGTGCATGGGCAATACGATGGGAGTGCCCAGCTTCATCGGCCCACTCGCTTTCGACTTCGTCGTCCCCGCCAACCACGCCGTCGAAGTCGGGCTCGGCAAGGGTGCGAAGCCCCTCCTCTACGTCGATGGGCCGTGGGGTCTTACGCTGCGAGGAGAGAGGAGCAGCACTCGAGTAATTGAGGAAGAAGCTGGCGAGGAGTCGGACGATGAGCTTGTTGACGCTCCGGGACGAGGAGGAAGGATGGGCAACGGCTACACGAGTCTCGGCGGAAGCGATCTCGAGCAGGGTCGCTCGAGCGGACGCGTTGGAGGACAGGTCACGCTTGACGAGGGGAAGTATGCTGAGCTATTGAGGGAGCAAGAAGAGCGAGGCAAGCGAGGATGGCCACGGTTCATCAGTACGTCCTCCGTCGACCCTCTCCCCTTCTCAGCGGTCGCTCACCGCTGCTTTCCCCACTCCCTCATTCCCCCTTACCTCGGCTGATCCAACACAGACCCCAAATCTCTTACCGACATCTTCCCTCTCCCGTCGACACACGCCAGCTCGAACCCCCTTCACCCTCCTCGCCTGTTCAAGGGCCGCTTCGTCGACTCGGACGAGGCTCATGGGTCCCCTTACGCCGCCTCGGTACAGAATCGCGTCCACGATGACGAAGTTCGGGAGGTTTTGGAAGCTTTCTGTAGCAGCCGCAACCCCCTGCGCGAGCTTCTCGTCGAGACCGAGGCGTACGGCTGGGACTTCAAGAGTTTGGGGAAGGGTGAGTAGAGCCTGCTCTCTTTCCAGGGTACGCTAAGATGACCTAACGCTCGTTCGGATATCCGCAGCCGCCGAGGACATCGTCAAGACCACTGGCTTCGGCGGGCGCGATCAAGACCGCTTCAAAGCCGAAGTCAAGCTCTCCCCTGCACGCATCGTCATTCGCCCTGACAATCCCTTTACTCGCCTTCTTTACACTCGCAACATGGCTCGCTTCTGGCTCATCATCACCTTGATGTGAGCCCGCCCCTCTGCAGCCTACCTCGGGCCTCGCGCTAACTCTCGCCTCCATAAAAAAAAAAAAAAGGTATCCCATCATCTGGCTTCTCGACTACTACCTTGGCGCCAAGTTCCATCAAGTCCGAGTCTCCCGCCCTATGCTCCGCTGGCGCCCTCTCCCTCCTCCCACGTCGTCCGCCTCCCACACCCCGGACTCGGCGCTCGCCCTCGCTCGCCAACTCGCAGCTCGTTCGCCTCCTCAAGTTGAGCAGCTGCCCAGTGGTGGATGGGTTTACCTCGTCGGAATGGAGCAGAGCGACTGGATCAGTCAGTGGGAGACTGCCATCGCCAACTCCGTCAAGGAGCGCCGAGGTCAGACTTTGAACGGGATGGAGGAGCGCGAACGTGTAGGGGAGACGACCCCAGGTCCGGTCACCCTTACGCACGAGGATAGGATGCGGGCGCCACTGCCTGCGAGCGGTATCTTGGGAAGGGACACCTGCGCCATCATGTAGCGGTCGGTGGGTCGGCGATGCGCTCAAGAGGCTTGACAAGGCTGGTAGGCTTGTACAACTGTTCCGCCGTATCTAGCGTAGCTGTATTCAGATGTTTTCACATTATTTCACATTTATTCCGCTACATCTCGGCGAAAATCGACGCGACTCGGCGTGATAGGCGAGCTCTTTCATCCTTGCCTCGGTCCAGCTCTCATTGCAATTGTGAATCGTCGAGTCGGACCAATACTATTCGACTACAGTACTCTCCTGCTTTGCGTCGCCCCGTCGCTTGATGTGCTGCTTTTCTTGACGCGTTTCCTCGGCGGCCCAGGCTTGGAGAAGCGAAGCCAAGGCAGTGGTTCGAGCGCGCCCGATGCAAGGCAACGGTTGGCTTCAAGAGAAACTACAAGGGCGTCTCGACATGCCTCCACGAACACCGACTCGGCAGGATCCCTTCGCAGACCCGCTAGGCAGCTCAACAGTGAGCTCAGCCCCCGCGTCCTCCTCCTCCAACTCGCATCCGAGCTCGCATCTGCGTCAGCGCTCCCTCACGTCCCGGATGGACTCGCTGCCTCGTCAGCAGCAGCAACAGCAAGATCTAGGACACAGCATGGCTCTCAATATGGGCGCGCCTGGGGCCTTCGTGAGTTCGGCGGAGGTGCATCTTTCGAGCGAAGCGAAAGGGCGCTAATCTCGACGTGTAGCTCATGCGACAGGACGACGGAGCTTCCTCGAGGGCGTCCTCACTCTACGGCGATCACGATGCTGCGTCGTCCAATTCCCACCTCCCCTTCGCTGCAGCCGGCTCATCCCCTTCGCACACCGGCGCCGAAAGCAAGTACGCCCTCTCGCAGGATGTAGGAGTCTACGCGAAAGCTGGGGGCGCGGGAGGAGGTCCATTCGCTGCGGAGGATGACGATGAACTGCATAATCCGGGCAAGAAACTACCTCGAGAAGGCCGAGCTCGCATGATTGTCGAAACGCCAGGGTTCCGAGGGAGGAGCTGGTCTGGTGGACGATTCCTCAACGTTGGTGCTCTCGTGACAGTCGGCGGAGTGCTCGTGATCCTGTTCATCGGTGAGTCGTACTATAGAGCTGTTCCGAGGGCAGGCGAGGGCTCGGCAGCATCGCCGAGCATGGGGTGTGGTCGGCTTGTCGCTCGGACAGTTCGCTAGCGTCGTCGCGCGCCTCGCTAACCGCTTCTATAAACTCCAGTCTTCCCCATCGTCACCTTTTGGAAAGCCAATCCGCTTAAGGAGGAGGACTCGAGCACCTTCACCGAGAACGGCGACGGCATCATCGTTCGCAACGCCCCTCCCATCTCCAACCGAGCGCTCATCGACCCCGATACGCCCAGATCTGCACGTACCAAGATCGGCCACGACGGCAAGGCGATGAACCTAGTCTTCTCGGACGAGTTCAACGTCGACGGCCGGCAGTTCTACCCCGGCGAGGATCCCTTCTGGACGGCGCAGGACCTTCACTACTGGCAGACTGGCAACCTGGATTGGAGCGACCCGGACAACATTTGGACAGAGGGAGGAGCTCTCCAGATCCAGGTCACGAAGGAGCAGCTCGCTGATTCTCATGGCCGAGGCTGTAAGGCTTCTTCACGCGGTTGAAGCAGGTTCAGCGCTGACTTTGAGCTTCTCTCATAGATCTGAGTGGTATGCTGCAGAGTTGGAACAAGTTCTGGTAGGTTTTCGTGGACCACTCGGCGCTCTCGACTTCTCGCTGATTCTGCCTTTCCCCTCTCCGCCTCGCTCTGTCACTCGACAGCTTCACCGGCGGTCGCATCGAGGTCGCCATCTCGCTTCCCGGCGATACCGAGGTTCAAGGTCTGTGGCCCGCCGCTGTGAGCCTCAGCGACCTCCACCTGGTTTCGACCGAGTTATTGACTCCGCTCCTTCAACAGTGGATGCTCGGCAATCTGGGCCGCGCTGGCTACGGAGCTACGCTGGAAGGAACCTGGCCCTACGCATGTGAGTGCGAGGGTCGTCGTGACGCCCATTCGCCGCTCTCTTACGATCGCCGAGAATCCCGCTAACCGTGCTGTCTCCCCCTGCACTCAGATGACTCTTGCGACATCGTGAGCTCTTGCTCTCCGAGTCTCGGCTCACTCCTGTATCCCTCTGACTCACCTCGCTGTCGCAGGGAACCCTCGCCAACCAAACGGATCCCAAGACTGGTGGACCCGCCGTACGAGCCTGACCCATCACCTCAGCTGAGCGTAGGCTCGTGCTGACCTCTTCCTTCAACAGGTCGTCACTACCGAAGGCGACCCTTACCGCGATAACTCGCTCTCTTATCTCCCAGGTCAACGTCTCAGTCGCTGCACATGCCCCGGCGAAGAGTGAGTCGCGTTTCCACCATCGTTGCGGTCTCTCTCGTGTTATGATCCACTGCTCACGTGCTGTACGTCTCTATAGTCACCCAGGACCTTTCAAGAACGGCGAGTTTGCTGGACGAGGAGCTCCCGAGATTGACATCTTCGAGGCCCTGGTGCTGCCAGCGAGGAACCGAGGCGAGGTCTCAATGTCGGCTCAGTGGGCACCCTTCGATCCCAACTACGAGTACAACAACGCCACGACCAAGCAAGCCGAGTTCTACCCCAACACGTTCGAAACTGTGAGTTTGACCGCAATCTCAGCGACCGACCGAGCGCCGAGTCGAGCGAAAGCTGACCCATTCGCCGTCTCACAGTTTAAGAACACCTACGTGCGTCTCGAGAGTGTAAGAGGGTTTACAACCGCTGACTTTCGTCTGTCCCATTATTGCAGCTTGGATCCGCCTACCAGCAGGTGAGCTCTCCAGCTTCCCTCCCCTCTTCACTGCGCCGTGCTCATCTCTTCAGTACAGGTAACCTCGGGTCTATCTCTCACCAACTCGTCAACCTACAACTCGAGCACCAACTTTGCCATGTATGGCGTCGAGTACACGCCTGTACGTCTTGCGCTTCTCTTCGCCGAACCGTGCCCCTCGGTGCTCCTCTAAGGTGACCCACTGACGCTCTCGGCGCCTGTGCAGTCTCACTGGGACGGATGGGGTACGGGAAAAATCTCGTGGCATCAAGAGGAGGAGCCTCAATGGATCGTGCGTGACATTTCGCTCAGACCGTGACGAGGCGCCGAGCTAACGGGCCGCTTTTGCAGATCCACGACACAGCCATGCAGGCCAATAAACGCTCGCTAGTGGACAACAGGCCTGTGACTGGGTGAGTATTCTCGACCCTTCAGCTTGCTTGTTCCCGCTGCTGACCTTGTTCTCTTGCAGCGAGCGTTCGTTTCTCCCTTGCGATTATCTGGGAGCCCAGCTCGAACTGACCGTCTCTGCACCGTCACAGCTCTCTCCATTTTGCTCAACAACTTCATGTCGGAGGTGAGCCTTCTCCTTCGCTCACCGCTTCGCCCTTTCGCCTCGATGCCCCCCCCTCCTCTGACTCTGACTGCGCCATGCCCGGAAGCTGACCTCTCGGCCCGCTTCGCCACAGAACTTTGGGCCAGTGAATCTCACCCACCTCGTCTTCCCGAGCACCATGCGGGTCGACTATGTGCGAGTGGTGAGCCTCGATTCGTGCGCCGAGCTTCGCAAGTTGCTGAATGATCCGAACCTCGCAGTATCAACTTCCCGAGCACACCGACATCAGCTGCAGTACAAAGGACTATCCCACAGCGTCCTATATCGCCGCTCATCCCGACGCCTACAGTGAGTGGACTTGCGATCGACTCCTCGGCGAAAGCTTCACGAGCTGACTGTGCGCCTCTACAGACAACGCCAACCTCACGACCTGGGCGCAGGTAAGGTTCTACTTGCTCTGAACACGCCTCAAAAGCTGACCGATTCTGTTCTGCAGTACAAGGGCGAGGATTTCCCGAAGAATCGCTTGATCAACACTTGCTAGCTCATTGCCGAGCGCGGAGACGACGAGCTGGCATTGGACTTCTCCCAAATGTGCCCACTTGATTGTAGATATACCTCATCACGTACTCGCAATTGCATTGTTCCACTCGCAGGGAGCTCTGCGCCTTCGCAAGCTGCTCGGCGAGTCGGCGAGGGGTCAGCTTTCGTTCGACAGCTCGAGACTGCGCTGGCGTTGAGCTGAGGTGATAAACTAGAACCTACTATAGACGCGTGTAGGCTCAGTGGCCTCTCCGAGCCTTTTGCAGAAGTCGAGCTCCTCGCTTCGACAGCAAAAGAGCTTGACCTCCTTCCTCATCGTGCTCGCTCTTCTCACACACCTCGCACCTCCAGGACACCCCTAACGTCCCGCATGGCCCACGCCAGCACCTCGAGGCTGATATCCTGCACCTGTGGCGCCCTTCGCTCTCCCTCGCCATCAACATTCGGCCGACGCGCATTCGGCTCCTCATCGCGGAGCCATGGCCCGCTCATGCCCTTTCGATCGGTGCTGGATCTCTTCACCGGCATTCGAGCGTCCCCTACAGCCCAACTGCCGTCACCAGAGGAAGGTGGAAGCCAGCTATTACGTCGAGAGTTGATGGCTTTGGAGCGGAAGGCAAAGGCCGAGGGAGGAGGGTTATTCAGCAAGTTCATGAGGGGCAAAGCAGCAGTACCGATAGACTACGAAGAGGTCATGCGGCGGCGGAATAGTGAGATGGAGAAGGCGCTCGAGCGGACGCTGGGAGGGGGTCGTCGAGGAGTGCCAGCCAGTGGCGCTTCGGGCATGGAGATCAGGTGTACGACATTGGACGAGAAGGGTGAGTGTCTCCTTGCTGCTTTCCTGATGCTTGGACCGACCCCTCGTGCTCGCAGGCTCGGTAACGACGACCGCTCGCCAGTACTCCAAGCTCGAGCTCTGCACGCGCTATGGCATCCAGCCCAGAGACCTACGAAAGCTTGACTCGGGTGTACCGACTGTCGTCCCCACCATCCTTGTACGAAGGAGCTGCATCATTGTGAGATTTCGCTCGTTCGCTGGTCGCCGAGCCTCTCGCTGAACCCTACCTCTGCAGCTCACTATCCTGCATCTGAGGGTCGTCATCACCGCCAAAGAGGTCACGCTGTTTGACTCCATCGGATCCGAGGACAGCTGGCTCAAGGGCATCTTCCTCTACCATCTTCAGGTGAGCTGCGCCGCTCGGTCTTCGCGCTCTCGCATCGCCAGGCTTCCAACGCTGACCCGCTTCTCTGAACAGCATGCCCTCAAGACCAACACCAAGGCTGCTCACGGCTTGCCATACGAGTTTCGGTGAGCTCGGAGTCGTGACGATGCGCAGGACCTGTCGCTGATCTCGCTCCCTGCAGTGCGCTCGAGTCCTGCCTCATCTCCGTAACGACAGCTCTCGAGACCGAGTTGGTCAACGTCAGGGCTCTCGTCCTCGACTTGCTGCAAGAACTAGAGTCTCACATCGGTGCGTCGAAAGTATCGGTCGGTCGAGCTGGGTTAGCTGACATCCCTTCGTCTCCAGTGCGAGACAAGCTTCGACTACTGCTACAATACTCGCGCAAGCTGGCGGTATTCCAGAAGCGTGCTACCCTGGTCCAAGAATGTCTCGAGGAGGTCTTGGAGAACGGTGCGTTCGACTCCCTGCCGCTGCTCACTAAATTCGGTGCTCACGCTTCTCTCGAACAGACGACGACCTCGCCGCTATGTACCTCACTCAGAAGATCACTCAGCATCATCCGCGTAGCTCGGACGACCACGAGGAGATCGAGCTGCTCCTCGAGTCGTTCAGTAAGCAGACCGAGGAGATTGTGAGCGAGGTGGAGACGCTGTCGGTGAGTCTCAGCGTTGCGACGTGTCTTGCCCGTGCTCATATCTCGCCCCCGTAGGCCAACGTGAGGAGCACGGAAGACATTATCGAGCTCATCCTTGACGCCAACCGCAACTCGCTGCTCGGCCTGGACCTGAAGGTATCCATCGCCACGCTTGGCCTGACCTCGGGCGCCTTGATTGCTGGATTGTTCGGCATGGTACGTCTGCGCAGCTTCTCCAGCTACCGCTCAATTGCTAAACCTCCGCCCTCTGCAGAACGTAAGCCATGGCTCGCTGGCTCGGCGACCGCTCTCTCTTCAAATCGCTGACCCCCTACCCTACAGTTGTCGACCCGACTCGAAGACCATCCCTTCGCCTTCCCCGTTGTCACCGTCGCTTCGTTCGCTCTGGCAGGTGCAGTCACCTTATTCGGTCTGCGCCGGCTCAGGCAGATGCGCCGAGTCGCTCTCGGCTGGCGAGCAGGAGATACGATGCGCGTAGAAGGTGACCGATGGGGCAACTCGGCGAGGAAGAGAATGAGGAGTCCTAGACGCTGAGCTGTAGATAGACTTGTTGTGATAGTATGCAGGCACGTAGGCTCACTCCTCCCCTCGAGCTTCGGCGCTGCTGAGAGCCATCGCCGAGCTCACCAGACTGATTCCTCTGTCTCGCTCGCTGATAGGCCCTACGTTGATCAGGGGCCTCGCAGTACTCTACTACTGCTCTGATAGTCCTTTGCAGCAGCGCGCCGCGAGTCGGTCCCCTTTGTCTGACCCGACTTGAGCCAGCGCCTCTTGACCCGAGACCACTTCGCTCGTAGATGGCTGCTGATTCGTCTGGCGAGCTGCTCTTCTCGCTGCTGCAACATGCAGCTCCTCAACTCACCCGACAAGACCTTGCACCCCTCAACGACTCGCCTGCAGTGCTCAACGCGCTCCTCCTTCTGGTCAGGACGCACCCAGCGCAGGAAGGAGACAGGGAACGATGGGTAGCAGAGCAGAAGGTGCGTGAGAGCTTGGCCTATAGTCTCGTGTAGCTTCCTTCCCGCCTGTCGCGGTACAAGAGCTGATCCCCCGCCTCATCCAACAGGTCACCTCGCTCCGCACCTCCCTCTCCCATCTCACCTCGCATCTGAACCTGCTGTCCAACCGCCTAGCAGGTTCCGAGTCGACTCTGTCCTCCCTGAGGCTTCTGCACCATCAACAGCTCAGCCGCATCGAGGAGGAGCGCGACGGCCTTCACGCGCTCTGTAGTGTCTGGGAAGGTCGTTGGAGGGAGGAGCGGAGGCTGAGGGAAGCAGAAGAGCTAGCACAGAGATCCACTGGTAAGCGGGTACTCGGAAAGCTCCCAGCTCGCAGCTGACTTCTACGCTTCCGATCGACCTTCGCAGGCGGACGAGCTCTCAACGACCGGCACAGCAGGATGGAGACGAGCTACACGGCGCTGAAGCCCATCAGTGAGATCTTTGTACCCATCTGCGTACGTCGGATCTGACCTCCCAAACCCATAGCACCGCCAATCTCTCGGACTCGGTCTCGGCGCTCTGCCTCGGGTTCCTCCTCGTCTTCCTCCTCCGATGTCACCCATCTTACGACCTCGCAATCCCCTCGTAGGCGACACGGCTCGCAGCCTCCTCATGCCCCGGTTGCTGGCACCTCGACCTCGGCGCCCCGTCTTCGCACTCGTCAGATCGTCGCCGACCTCGCAAGGGAGCTTGAACGGGTCAGGCGCGAGGCAGATCGCCTGCTGTTTGAAAGAGATGAAGAGGTGGATATCCTCGCGCGCTCTGCATACTAGCCGGGCTGACCTTCGCTTGCGCAGATCACTCGGCTCGAAGCGGACCAGTCGCTGAGGAGGCGGGAAATGGCCGAGCTGTACGGCTCGCTCGACACGCTTCTGGGTCTCGCAGGTCGAGTCGATCTTCGCGCACCTCAAGACGTGCCCCTGCCTCCGGACTCGCCTGCACCGGACTTAGCAAGCTCGCTGTCGGAACAGCAGTCCTTCTCGGCGCTGACCTCTCCCACCACAGCCTCGACCGCCTTCTCGCAGCAAAGGCAAGGGAAAGGCGCACGTTCGCAGTGGCTCGATACTCGATCTTCCTGCTGTGCGAGCAGCCGCCGCGCATTCGAAGAACGATGGCGAGACGGCGGCGCTGGAAGAGGAGGTCCGGGAGCTCGAAAGAGAGGTGTGCTGAGCCCTCGAGCAGAAGACCTCAGAGCATGAACTAAACTCACGTCAACTCTAGATTGCTCGACTCGGCGGTGGACCACCAGCAAGACATGGTGGAGACTCGAATTCCCTCGCCGACGAAACGTCGGGCTCGGAGCTGCCGCCCGCTCGTGACAGGTGAGCTGATCGCCTGCCAATGGATACTGGTGCGAGCTAGCTAACTCGACTGGCGCTCAACAGTGAGGAGCATGACCTCCGCCTGACCATTCAGGACCTCAACGCTCAAGTTGCCCAGCTTCGGCATGATCTTGAAGAGGCGCGGCGAGAGCGGTCGGCTCTGAAGAGGCTGTACGAGGGAGTGAGCTGCTCGCTATCTCTGTACTCTGAGAGTGGCCCACTCATTGCCTTCTTCTCCCTCAGCAGTCGACCGAAGGACCAGATTTTGCGCCTCGGCCAGCTACTTCTGGGCCATCTGGCATTTCCCCCGCTGCCATGCAGCAGCTGGAAGATGAACGGAATCGGTGCGTAGCTCACCTCTCCTCCTCCGGCTTGGGACCTGCCCTCGACGTCCATCTCGGCGCTGACCTGTGACCCTTTTCTCTCGCCACAGCCTCACCCATCTCCTCCACACCTCCGAATCGGCCAATGCTACACTCCACTCCGAGCTCCTCACCACTCGCACGCACTTTGAGGACGTCTCGGAGCGAGTTCGACTCAAGCTGCTGGAGCAGAAGGGCAAGCTCGAGGCTTGCTACCGAGAGATGGAGGCTCTCGGGGAGGCATTGGAGGAGAGTGAACGAGCGGTAGAGAAGGAGCGAGGAAGGAGGAAGATTGTGGAAGAGTTGCTGGGGTGGGAGAGGGAGCAGATGGGGAACAGTGGCAGCGCCGAGCAGACGGCGAGGCGACGAAGCTCGCAGGTCGAGCGAGGGTTGTTAGTAGAGGAATGACGCTCGTATGATATCAATCTGGGCCACTCTGCACACTGTTTGCTTCCTGGCACAGCGCCTCGGCGAGCGAACGAGAGGGAGAGCTCGGCGTTGGTTCGGAGTTCTCGAGAATACTTGAGAGCTGGCGATGGAAGAGATACGGTGCATCAATTTAATAGCTAGCTATCTTCCCGTTCCGTCTGCCGTTCATACGCGCTCTGCAAGACCCAAGCTTCAGCGCCTTTCGTCGCAGCTCTCACTCCCGCGCTCTCGTCTCGTCTCCGTCGCCCCTCCTCGAGGATGCTCTGGCTCCTCCTGTTACCACTGCAGGTTGTAGTTCTCCTCATCCTGCACTTCTGTTTCGCCTTCTCCCGCTTCGTAACCCTCCTCCGCCAACTCTCGCCCTTCACTCGCAACTCGTCAACAAGCTCTGCCCTCGCCCCGACGGTCGCAGAGATTGAGGAGGCCCGGAGAGGATGGAAGAAGACACCAAAGAAGCTGGCTGTGCTGTTCGCGGTCGGCAGGCGGTGGGGTGTAGCATTCTGGATGCGAGGGAGCAAGCACGAGGAGGAGCAGGTCGAGGCGGCTAAGCTGGCGAGCGATATCGGGCGATTGGTCAAGTGGAGCGATCAGCTAGGAATTGAGGAGCTCTCGCTGTACGACGAACGAGGTGAGCCTGCCTGTGTAGCGTCGCCGAAGCCGGTGCGTGTTACTTACGGCTGCCTCGCTGCTCGCAGGGATTCTCGACCGCCACGCCCAAGCCATCGCAGCATCACTGAGCGGCTCCTACATCACGCTACAGCCCCTCGCCGAGTCCTCCGCCGGCTTCCGAAGCTTTAAACTCGCCACGACCCCTCGCCGACTCGCCAAGCTCAAGGAAAGCGCCGACACGTCCCTCAACCGGGTAGAGGTAGACAGCGGATGTGGGATCTCGGATTCAGGTGGAGACGGTACGCTGCCCTTACCCTTGCCGGTCGAGCTACTCGCTGACCTCTCTCGGTCGAGCAGGCGCCATCTCCCCTCCTCCTTCCTCAGCCCTCCTCATCAACCTCATCTCGCGCCGCGCTGGTCGTCCTCAGCTGGCTGTAGTAGCGCGGGGACTGGCTCAGAGTATGAGGAAGGGGACGCACGATACAGAGAGTCTCACGACCGAGCTGGTGGAGGAGGAGGTCGAGAAGGAGACGTTCGCCGAGCCGGACTTGCTGCTCGTTCTGGGGGGACCTTACCTCCGAATGAGAGGTTTCCCGCCTTGGCAGATCAGGTTGACCGAGATGTAGTGAGTCCTGCGTCGACTAGCGCTCTCCTTCGCGACCTCGGCTAACCCTTGCTTGCCTTCGCAGTCACCACCCCTCGCCTGATTGGCTTCCACCACCGACCTTGACTTGGCCTGTACTACGGCGCGCATTAGACGTGTACGGTGGAGCGCAGATGCGGCTGGGCCGATAGACTAGAGCAGCAATTTGTAGAGTTTCCACTTCGCTTTCGCCGAGACTCGAGGCTGTTCGTTCGGTCAAGCTCCTCGTTCGGGCAAAGCAAACGAGGCCATGTACATTTTGTTCTCAGGTCAGACCCTCTCGCGTCAAGCACCCGCTTCCTCTTCAGCCACCTATTCCAGCTGCCGCTACGACGACGACCAGGAGCGGCGAGGCGTGTCAGGCGTAGGGTAGCGAGCTCTGCTGCTGTTGAACGTTCCCGAAGCGATCGCGAGCCTGTGGACGATGGCGGAAAGCGTGAGAAGCGCATTCGAAGACAATTCTGGATCGAGTTCGGTGGGCTCGAACTCACCCTTGATCCACCTCCTGACGAGTAAAGCCGATTACAATCCTCTTGCCACAAAACTCCATCTCGGAGAGACTTTGCACCAGCAGCTGTCTCTCCCTCTGCGATTCCACTTCGACATCGACGATCGTCGCCTCGCTTGAGCTAGGCTGAGGCGTCGCGCAGAGACGGCGACGAAGGAAGCCTTCGCAGAGCGTAGTGAGGATGATGCTGTAGTCGCTCTTGAGCAGACCAAGGAAGAGGGTGAGGGGAGGCGAAGGAGGAGGAGGAGGAGGCGCTGGGGTCTGGCGAGGTGGACCGAGAGGGAAGGCGTTAGGGGCGGAGAGCTGTCGAGGCGCGTTCGAGTCGGAGCGAGAGGCCTCGGAGAGCTGTGGCGGAGAGAAACCAATCGGAGGAAGAAGGTGTTCCCTCATCTCGAGCGCAGGGAGGTGAGAGTGCTCGCCGCTGATGTACCCCTCGAGCGCCGAGCGCCAGCCGAGGTGCGAAACGCGACAGGTGAAAGTCGCGAAGTCGGCAGCTTCCAAGAAACGAGGGTTCGACCGAAGAAGGTCGGCGTCGTAGCTCTCCTTGACGCTGGGAAGATCAACTTGGTTAGCTCGCGTCGAAGGTCGCTGGTGGAGGGGGAGAGGAAGAGTCTCGTGCGCACTCAGAGTCCGACCAATGAGCTCGAAGCTTCTGTCCCTCCCAGAGTGAAGCTCCATCCAGCTTTTTCATGGCATCCTCGGCTTCTGCAACGCTCTTGAAACTGGCGAAGCAGAACGGCGTCGAGGACGGCTTGCAGTGCACGTCGCTCAGGCGGGTCACCGTGAGCCCTAGACCGAGGAGGCAGGCTGCCACACCTTCCTGTCTGATCTGCTGCGGCCACCCCCAGATGTAGAGCGTGGGCGTCGCAACGACGGCGCGTGGCGTCCTCCCATGCTTGACCGCCGAGAAGGGAAGCTCGTAAGAATCCCGGACACTTCGAGTCGCGCCTTCAAGTAGATCAGGCAGCACTTCAAGCCAGGCTTCGAGTCTTTGAGGGTGAGCTTGTCGATGCAAGAGGGGGGTATGACTGAACAGACGTGGTAAGACATCTCGGTTCGAGTGAGGCTGCATGGGAGGTCGTCCAGGCGAAGGGCGGTGGTGTAGACCGGGTTGGTGCTCGCATGGAGGTGCAGGATCGAGATTGGAGGGAGATCGACGAAGTAGCTACTCCTCGGTGCGCGGTTGACGAAGGGCGGCGGCGGCAGCAAAGTCGAAGTCGAAGCGAAGCTGCTGACAGCTCGGTCGTCCGCTAGCACCCCATGTGCGTACTCGGTTGTAGTGCTTCCAATCGTAGCTTGAGGTGGTCGAACGCAGCGAGAAGGATCTGAGTGCAGGTCTTCGAGCGCATCCGAGTCGGGGCGCTGCTCCTCCTCGGCGATGGTCTGCGCTTGCCAGGCGGCGGCTTCCTCATCGTTGAGGCCGAGAAGGTAGCGAGCGAGGTCGACTGTGAATTAGGGCACATGTTAGCTCAGCGCGACGATTCTGACACAGTTCCGCACCCTCCGACACGACTCACCTAGCTCCCCTTCGCGCTCGCCTCGGTCCCACTTTTGGAGGAGCTCGAACATCTCTTCATTTCCTACCTGACGAGTGAGCTCGATAGGACTCTGCTCCCCAGCCTTGCATCCTGCTCCCTTGGCGAGCAAGAGGTGGACGATGAGCTTGCGGAGATGGTGCTGCTCGAGAACCGCCGACTGAAGGGGAGTGAAGGTGGTCGCCGAGTCTGTGATACAGTGATAGAGGGGTGTACTTGAGTTGACTGGCTTACTGCTGAGCTACAACGACTCACGGGTGTAATCGAGCTGTTCGCCTTCGAAGGAGCGCAATCCGGCGAGCACCGCGAGTAAGTCGTCGTCGTTGACAGCTTCCACAAGAGCATCGATCTGCTTCTGTAGCAGTGAGAGAGCTCTCGTTCCAGCTTGATCCATCGCGGGCGGAGGTGAGAGACGAGAGCGAGCGAGTGATGTGTAGAAGGGAGAAGAGCGGGCGGGCCCAAACGCGAGAGGGTCGAGCGTTGGTGGGTGACTTAGGGGTGCAGAGGTCAACAGCGCGTCGAGTCAAGAGCTGAAAGTGTAAGAGCTTGCTCAGCTTCGCCTACCAGCCTACAGTTGTCAGGACTAGCATAAAACCCTGCGCCGAGCAGAGCGATCGCTTCACCTCGGTCCTCGCCTCTCTTCTGCAGAGCACGAGTGACTGGTGACCCTCTGAATTGTACTACTACAGCAAAGACCTGAAGGGATCGGGGAAAGGAGAGGACGGGAAAAGAGCGCCTCATGCCTTGCTCTGCTCCGCGACCTCTGACCGAGCCGAGGCGAGTCGACCTGGCCGACCGGAGTGTGAGCGCGCGAGGGTGTAAAACTACAAAAAGGGGGAAAGGATGTATGGATGAGTCGGGTAGTTGGGGGATTGGTAAAGTGTCCTCGAGTCGCTCGTCTCCGTTCGTCTGCAGCTCCTCCTCGTTCGAGCGCCGAGATGCTCCTCCTACGTCGGCGCGACGGCTGCGACACCACTGCTGAGCCTTCTCCGGTTCTTGGCCATCTCCTTCTTGAGTTGTGCGCTGTCGAGGGGCTGCGAGAAGGGAGGGAGGTGAGCTGGCGCAACGAGCTCGAGCGAGGCGGCCGAGACATACCTTGAGCAGCTCGAATGCGCACAGCAGGTCCTCCGATACGCTCATCACGGCGGCAAAGTTGTCAAACTCGCCGCAGTAATTACTGAGGGAGCGACGCATAAGCGGGCATGAGAAGGGAGGAGGCGGTAGAATAGGGAGCGAGGATGGAAGACGGCGACGCGAAGGTGAGCGGGAGTGGATAGGCGGGAGGCGTGTCGATGTCGAGTAGGTGGAGAAAGGAAGGAGGGCCGAGAAGCAGATGGATGAGAAGGAGAAGGGAAGGAGAAGGAAGCGGTCAGCGGTCGCCTCGAGCAGCTCGAGACCCGACTCCAACTCACGGTGCCGAGAAGATGGTGACCAAAGTCCGCTCATTCCAAAACTCGTATCCGTCTGCGTGAGTGTGCGAAGGTTAGCCATGCTCCGAACCGAGCTACTCGCAAGCCGAGCGAGGAGAAGACGACTCACCCTCGACGACCATGTGCGCCCTACAAATGAGGTCAAAGTCGTACCTCGCCAAGAACGCTCCAATGACCGTCTTGCCGAAGCAATAACTGACGCCCCTCTCGTTATCCTCCCAGTCCAACGCCGTATCGCTCGGATCACTCCAGAGCAGATCGTTGAGGAGGCCGTAGTCGGGCACGTCGGTGGGACGGGATATCCGGCGAATGTCGTCCATGGAGGAGAGCGAGGGGGAGAGTCCTCCGTGAACGCAGAAAATCTTGGAAGCGACGACGGCGGCGATGGGGAGGCAGTTGAAGACGTCGATGAAGGTCTTCCAGATTTTGATGTTGCAGCGGCGTTTGCACTCGTCGTAGAAGCCGTACACTGGTGTAGATATCGAAGGTCAGCTTTGAGCTACAAGGAGGGAAGCAGCGAGGGATAGCTCACCTCGGGTGACGTTGGCGCACTCGTGGTTGCCGCGAAGGAGGAAGAAGTTCTCGGGGTACTTGATCTTGTAGCAGAGCAAGAGGAGGATCGTCTCCAAGCTCTGCTTGCCCCGGTCGACGTAATCGCCGAGGAAGAGGTAGTTGGCGGCGGGGGGGAAGCCGCACATCTCAAACAAGCGGATGAGGTCGCTGTACTGGCCGTGTACATCGCCAACAATCTTGACCGGCGGGCTCAATTCGATGAGCGTCGGCTGCGAGAGGAAGACCTCGCGCGCGGCCTGGCAGATGGCGGTGATTTCGGCATTCTTGAGGCAGACCGACTTGGTCACCTTGCCCGAGTATCCGGCGTCGAGGAGGCGAGCAATCATGTCGTCAATGTCGAATTGCTGCGCCTGCTTGGAGGGCGAAGTGGGCGAAGTGGAGAGGTAGGTGGTAGGCTGCCCGCTGGCGCCGCCGCTGAGCGACGAGGACGAGGTGGAGGGTTGCGGCTGCTGCTGCTGCGACGAGATGGAAGGGACGAGCGAGGAGGGGCCATTGGCGGTGGAGATGGGGTTGGCGAGGATGGTCTGAGTTGTAGGGATGTCGGTCGGCGCCGAAGCGGAAGGGGTCGAAGCTGACAGCGAGTTGGCAGAGCCGGACTGAGGTCTCGAGCGAGCGGGTGTTAGGTCGCCTGCGGTGGTTGCTCCTGGTGATGGTGCCGTGGAGGCGCTCGAGGTGGATGCTCCTAGTGCTGTACCATCTCCGCCGACGCTCGAGCTACCACTGTCGCCTCGCAGCGGCGTGCCCACCGAATCGGCATCCTGCGCTGCTCCGCCTGCTCCTGCTCCTCCAGAACCGTTGGAGAAGCTTCCCCTGGCCGACTTGAGCTTCTTTTCCTTGCTTCCCGTATTTCCCATCACACGGAGATGAGCGCTGTAGCGAGCTGGGTCGAGCTGGAGAGGTAGAAGAGGTGACGACGCAGGCGGGAGCTTGGGTGGGAGAGCGAGGGTCGAGGCTCGCCAGAGGGCTTGAGCGGCTTGGGCTGGAGTGTGAGCTGTTGCTGTAGGACGGTAGGTTGTGTCTCCGAGCGAACCGTATGCGCGGGGCGAGAAGAGACGACGAGGTCAAGGTTGTGGGGAGGAAGAGAGGGAGGGAGAGGGCAACTTGGTGAGAAGCGCTTGGCCCAAGGGGCGCCAGCTTTCCACTTTGAGATTCTGGCTGGAATAAAAGCAATGGCGATTTCTACTTCCCTACATCCAGCTCCTCGTAGGGAAAGACCCGTCCGAGGCGAGGGACCCCTATCGCTTCGGCGTTCGCTTCTTTGCCTCGCGAAACGGGGAGGAGGCTGAAGCGGCTGCTGCACGCTCTGGAGCTCGCGAGTGCGTTTATCGCGCAAAGCTGTCGATCCTGAGCGCGTCAGAGCCCTGTCGTCCTTTGTGGGAGCAGTTCTCTCTGGCGGGGCGCGGATGGGAGATGAGTGAGAAGACAGAGTGCAAAGAGCTATGCGGATCTACGGCCAAGTCCTCGACCTCGGGCCCTCCGCCCGAGTCGTCTCTCCTCCTCGATCCTCTGCTCTCCTCCTGCTCTCTCCGGCTCCACCTTGCTTCACTCTCGTCCTCGTTCGCTTCGGAGCTCTCTTTCGCTTGCTCGGCCGACGACAGCGTTCGACGAGGGCTTACACGACTTTCATGGTACAGCTCTTCACATCAACTCACTCGAGCACACCCTTCCTGCCCAGATGATTGCCTAGAGGAGAGTTTGACGGTCAGAAGCAGCCCTCGGCGATGAGGGAGCGAGAGGAGGAGACGTTGGCAGCTCACCTCAGACCTCACAGCTCCGAATGCCACAGCTCGAACGCAAATCCTCCATCCACCTGCTGCTCGCGCTCGCAGCGTATGAAGCGTTTCTCGCCCTCCTCTCGCAGAATAACCGAGGTGATGCTCATCTCGCTGAGGACGACGTAGAGCAGCTGCTTGAGAGGAGTGTCGACGGTTGTGGAGACGACTTCGGGTGAGCCGAGTAAAGAGGTAGCGCCGGATAGAGGGAAGATGTTGATCAGGTTGAGCGATTCGAGCTGAGGAAAGGATGAGAGGATCGCCGAGAAGGGGAGGGGAGCGTTGGTCTGAGAGCGGTAGACGTGAGCCCGTCTAGCCGGTCAGATGGGATAAAGCGGGATCTCACCTCGCTACCCTTGAGCTGCTCCAGCACTCCCAGAGTCAGGTCTCGCACTTGCGGCAAGCGCAAAGGCGTCCATGGCTCGGCGGAGGCCGTCCTAACAGCGTCTGCTTGCCTGATATCGATCTTGCTGAGACGCCGCGCAGTGCGAAAAGCTCGCAGTAGCGATACTAGCGACTTGGGGTCGTCAAAGGTGCTCGAAAGGTCGATGGTCAGGGCTTGGAGGGCGATCGGCGACGGTGTTGGCTGCGATGCAAGCAAGATCAGCTCTCAGTCGGCGTCTAGTAGGCCGTTCGGGACTCACACTGTAGAGCAGCTGTTGCCCAATATCTACAGCGCAGCGATCCATGACCTTCTCCTCCTGGAGGTGCATCGAGCGACCAAGGTGCAGCTCGGAAAGAGTAGCGAAGGAGGCGACAGAGACGTGCGGCGAGAGCGACAAGAGCACGAGGGCGGCCCAGAAGTTGATCGGGCACTCCAAGTAGTCGAGGTTTCCGAGTTCCTGCTCTCTCGGGGGGAGGTCGGTCCACGTATCGTCGACGACGAGAATCAGAAGCGTCGGCACAGCGTCGCCGAGGCTAAAGTCGTCGTCTTGCCACTTTAGACAGTAATGCAGCTGGAGTCGGCGAAGGCTCTTCATCTCCCTCAGAGCCTCCGTAACTCCTGACGATACAACGTACTCGCTCCCATCATGCGGCTCGAAAGAGAACGAGGTCAACGCCGAAAGGAGGGGGAGGGCGACTAGGGACATTTCACTGAAGGCATGCGTCACGCTCCAGGCGAGCTCGTGGACGAAGGCGTGGATCGACTTGGCGTGGTAGACGTGGGCGATATCCGACTCGTTGTAGTCCTCCTCGCTCCAGAGGATCTTGCGCCAGGCGGATGGCCGAGCGAGGGCGGCGAAGGTTCGGCTGACGAGCGATAGGGCGCGCAGGGACTGTTGAGCCGTCTTCCATTCCGCTTTGTACTTGAAGAGGTCCTCACTGGGGAGCGAGACAAAGCGGACGATGCGACCGATAAGCTCGGGTGGGAGACGAGGGGAGGGAAGAGTCGGCGAAGGAAGGGCAGGGAGCTGTTGCTGGGTCATCTGCGAGGTTGAGAGTATAGCGAGGGTCAGCTGGGATGCTCGCATGTCGAGCAGACCTCCTTGCAGCCCTCGAGAGCCTGTCCTCGGCCTCTCAGCTCGCTTTCTCGAAGCTACAGCCCGCCGCCTCCCACCTCCGGAGTGCCTGTCCTGACCTCACAGCAGGCTGAAGTACCATCAAAGCTCACCATTGAGCTCTTGTTTCTCACGAGCCGAGTGAGCTAGCCGAAGAGGCGAGTGGAGCTGGCGAGCGAGCGAGCGAGTCGACGAGAGGAGAGCTGCAGCGGAGAGACGAGAGTGAGTGCTGCAGGTGAGGGCAGCAGCTGTGAGAGCACACACCTTCTTGTGGAAGATCCTCAACCCGGAAGCAGCGATCCCAGCCCGAGTCGAAGTGAACGGCGAGATGCAAAGGAGCGATTTCGTCTCTCTCCCTCATCCCTCATCTTGCTCGGCTCTCGTCTCGCTTCGTCTCGTCGCTTTCACCTCCGCCCGTTCGCTCTAGGAGGCTAGATTAAGCTCGTACAGCTCTACACCGCCAAGCTCCGACCCGCCAGCAAAACTTCGCCGCTCTCAAGCCTGTCCCCGCCAGCGTCCGTCCTCTCGCCAGCGTCTCAAAGCTCGAGCTATGGCGAATGTAGAAGAGCAGAGCAGGTGATTAGGGATAGCAGAGCAGTGCAGGAGAGTGGTGTGGCTGATCCTTTGACTCCACTGCAGCCCCAGCGTCCCCTCCCTCCCCACCGAGATCCTCGCGCACATCGCTTCCTTCCACACGCCCTCGCTCACTCGCGGCTGGTTACCGGGTCTGCACAACAAGCGAGGAAGCCAGTACAAGAAGTGGAAACAGCAGCACGCGATCATCACCTCTCTCCAACTCGCCGATCGACGCTTTGCTGCCATTTGTCGACCTCTCGTCTGGCGCTCGGTGTGCTTCTCGTCGGACGATCGGCAGCAGAGCGGGCCAGCCACTCTCTACAAGCTGTCCGAGATCCATCTGGTTGTCGAAGAGCTTCGCTGGGAAGTCGCAGAGTACAGCTACACCGACATGTCGCCCCTCTTTCTGCCTTTCCTCGCCAACCTCAAATGCCTCTCGGTGCAGCTGGGCGACGAGCACTACGACTACCCCCTAAGCTTCCCGAGGTCGCTCGGAAGAGCAATGTCATCCTGCAAAGGATTGCAGAGCCTACAGATCGACGAGTACAACGACTTCGCCGATGGCGCTTTCGACCTCGGCGCCGAGATTCCCGAGCTGTGTAGCCTTACTGTCGGAAGCTGGTGGGATCACGAGCAGTGGATGAGGAAGCCTGCATCCATCACCGACCTCCGGTACACCGAGGAACATGAGATTCCGTGGGAATCGCCCGACGAGCTTGCCGTCTTGCACTACCTCCCATCCTTGCACCACCTCACGCTCGACTGTTACCTCGAACCGGATCCCAGCCAGCCGAGATCAGTCAGAGAACTCGGCGACTTGCTCGCAGAGGAGTTGTTCCAGCGTTACTCGCTCAAGGTGCGCCTCGCGGCGTCCGAGTCTGCCTGCCGACTTGAATCCGTGGGCTGACCAGCGTCCCACTTGCAACAGGTGCGCTCGGAGTTCCCCCTCGAGACTCTCACCATCACCAAGCTCGAGCTCTTCACGGCGGCGGACCTTGTCAAGCTCCTGCAGGCGCTCGCCGCATGCGCCGCTCTTCGCTCTCTCACGTTCACCGAGTGCTCCTCCGAGAAGGCCGATGGCGCGGCATTCTGGACCTCGCTGGTGATGGAGCAGGTGGAGGAGCTGACTCTGCACTTCATCAAGCCTCCCGTGAGTCCTTCTAGTGCCCCCGAAGCCATCTAGCTGACCCCGCTCGGCGCACAGTTGGGCTCTCTACCTTTGGACCCCCTGATCCGCTGCTTCCCCAATCTCAAGCGTCTCGACATGTCCAACGGGATTGTCCGCCCAATTTCCGGCAACCCTCTCGACACCACGCAGGGCGTGTCTCTGGCGCTCCTGGCGATGCTCCGTTTCGCTCACGAGTCGACGAATCTTGAGCAAATCTCGCTTCGTTTTTCCAAGTCGAACGACATTCTTCGCTGCGAGAGGGGAAAATTAGGGAGAGAAGTAGTCTCTGGATTCGCGCTCGAGCTCTGGCACGAGTGGTGAAGGTAAGCTCTGGCTCGGCGACGGTGAGGAGAAGGCGAGACGCCGAGCGCTAAGTCTTCCACTGTTGCAGGACGTGAAGGTCATCGCCGCGCGAAGGAGGAGCTATAGATGGAACGAGTGTACGCTGCAATGGCCAGGCTCGCTTCTCGACGACTTTCAGTCTCGCTGCTCGCTCGACGCAGAGCACTCGGCGAGCGCGGTCCCTCTTCCCCAGCTCTCTGCTTCGTCTGAGCTGGTCACAAGAAGCGCCTACTGCTTCTGCAGTACACCTCGACGCTGGTCACCCTACCAACGCCCTCCCGCCCCGCTCCCTCGTCTCGCCTCCCCCTCAAATCAGCCAATCACGGCGCTCGAGGCGAGGGGACATATGTCGACCCACGATCAGGAAACACTTTGGAGGTGCACTAAAGGTGCATGTTTCGTTACAGGAAGCGGCGCAGGGACTTGATCATCCAAACTGAGTGCGAGTTGGAAGTCTGGGAAGGTACAAAGAGGTGCAGCGACGTCCAGCTCTCGTTTTGCACTTCGCCGAGGGAGGGGGCGGCGAAGTTAAGTCTCTGGGAGGCGCTGTCGAGCTCGATGCTGTACAAGAAGCAAGGGGAGAACTTAATAATCAAATCTGAGTTCGCTTCTGTAATCTTGAAGGGACGGTACCAGCAGAGCGGGCTGGAATTGCTCGCTTGCTCTCCGCCGAGAGGGGAAGTAGGGCTCTGCCGGCAGCGGGGACGGCTCTATGGGCTTCAGCTCGTGAGGAAGTGAGGGTAGACGGGTCGAAGTATCCAAAGAGCTCGCCGTGAATCATCAAACAGGCGGTGTCCCCGCGAGGAGCGATGGTTTCGGACTTGGCCTCTCTCGCTCTCGCCTCTCCCTCGTCTCGACCCTCGTCCTCCAAGCGAGGCACAAACGCACAGCATAGCAAGTCAGCGCACACACTTCTACCGCTTCCCCCCTCTTAATCCTGCTTAGCCGTCCCACTCCCCATCATCAACGGCAGGACGCTCTCCTTCCTCTGCATTCCCTTACTCTTCGCTCCCACGCCTGCCCCACCCATCGCCTCCGCGCTCTTGCTACCCATCTTCGGAACAGCCAACGGCCTCCCACGCCTTCCGGACTCGAACCCCTTGCCAGAGTAGTTCAAAACATCGTCGATCGTCACGAGCCGAGGGTGCGAGACGTACGAGATGCCGCGCGTGGTGATGTAGTTGAAGGAGAAGGCGAGGAGGAGAAGCGAGAGGAGGAGGAGACGGCGCGGGGAGAGGAGGTAGGCTGTTGGGTTGGTGAAGGAGGGAGAGGGTTAGTGAGGGAGAAGGAGAGAGAAGGGGAAGGGGAGGGAGAAGGACGTACTCGAGACGATGGTGGGAGCGATGACGGTGAGGAAGAGGCAGAAGATGGCGAACAACATGACATAAGGAGCCTGCACGACAGCATAAACATCAGCACTCGCTCTTTCCCTCTTCTCCCATGCCACTCGCCAACTCACCGCCCTGACCCCCACCTCCCTCTCATCCCTCCTCCACCCCCCCTCCGCACCCTTCCTGGGCACCCAAGCGCCCGTCACCAAATCATACGCATCCTGCCTCGGTCCGTCGAGGTAGTTGTTCTTGATGTAGCGGATGACGGAGTTGACGCCGTCTTGAAGGGCTCCCTCCTTTGAGCGCTTGCCGGTGCTGTTGAATGATTCGAGGTGGGTCAGTAGGGAGGGAAAGGGAGAGAGGGAAGGAGCGTACCGAGTGTAGTCCGTCTTGAGTGCGCCGGTGCCCGAGTAGGCGCGGGAAACCACGTCGGCGTTGTCGGCCCAGACTGAGGGGGGTTCCATCGCTCGTCAGCTCTGCTCTTACTCGATAAAGAAAGGGAAAGAAGAAGAAGAAGAACGCACCACTCCTGAACATGCTAAGGAACGCGGGATGCTCATCGATACTCTCCTTTGTGCTCAACACGCCGAGCGAGCGGAGTTGGTTGTTGAGGACCCATTTGCCCAGGGCGGACTGGACGACGTTGGTGCGGTCGAGGCTGTTGTCACGCAGGCGAAGGAGGTCAGCGAGTGAGCGTGAGCGTGAGCGAGCGAGAAGGGAGGGAACCCCCGAGGAGGAGAGCAAAACCAAGGGAGAGAGGGCAAGACGAACCAGTCCATGCAGTTGGTCCGAACGACCGAGGTTTGAGAGACTTGAGGGCGGGAGGGGGCGGTGGTGGTATCATGGTGGAAGTATCTGTATCGCCCGTTGCTCGTCAGCAACCTCGGCGCAAAGAAGGAAAGGAAGGAAAAGAAAGAGAACCCAAGCCAAACTCACCCCTGCCTCTTCAACTCCTCATCCAGACTATCAATCAACACGCTCACGCGATCAAACCTCAACCCCTTGCACTCATGATGGAAATCAAAGTACGTGTAATGGACCCTCGCATTGCCCATGGCGTCCAACGCGCGCTCGTAGGCCTCCTTGACGGGCTTCTCGTACCCCGATTGGTTGACCAGGTTGACGAGGTACTGGTCGCCGTAGTGCGAGATTTGGGCATCAAAATGGCGTTGGAGGGATTCGGCCTTTTGTAGTCGAGTCGGAGGAGGAAGGGTGAGCGAGGGCCGAGAGGAAAGGGAGAGAAAAAGAGGCAAGGGAACCCACCGTATTGCTCAACTCCATGACCTTCAAATCGGGCTTATACCTCAAATTATTAATCTCGGCCCAATACACGGGTACACTGCCCCTCGTCTGGGTATACGCGAACCGAATCTCGCCCTTGACGCTGCCCGCCGCCGAGACGCTCTTCTCATTCTGCGCATCGAGGAGGAGGATCTGCTCCGTTTCGTTGAAGTTGGACACGTTCCCCTCGCGGTCGATGCCGCGGGAGAAGTAGCGCGTGCCGGCGCGGTAGCGCGAGCGGCGCGAGATGAGGCCGAAGAGGAGGGAACGGCCGTTGAGGGAGGTTTGCTTGAATTCGAGGACTGGGTTGGAGAGGTCAGCGAGGGAGAGGAGAAGGAGAGAGAGGGGAAGAAAGACGGACAGCCGAACATGACGGGGAGGATAAAGCGCTTGCACTGTGGTCACAGAGGCGAATCAGCTCGGTTCGGCTCGGCTCGGCGAAGAAGGGTCGCCCGTCGAGCGAGACTCACATCCTTGTCGGGCGAGCTGGTGGTAAGATCAATCAAGCGACGTTGGAGGTGCTTGTTCCAGAAGAAGCGGTCGTCGGCCTGTTCAAATGCACCCCCATTAGCTCTGCCTGCCCTCTCCCCCCCCCCCCCCCCCCCCCCCCCCCCCCCCCCCCCCCCCCCCCCCCCCCCCTTCGTATGGAGCTCACCTTCTCCCAAACCCCCTTCTCGCCCTTCTGCTCCTGCAACCTCGTGGTCACGTCATACGCTCCTCCATACGTGAAGTAGAACGGTGCCGAGTAGAGATGGGCCTTCAACAGTCCCAGGAGGTAGGCCTCGTCCGGTTGACCGAGCAGGGCGACGGTGGTAGAGCGCTCAATGGGGAAGACGCTAAAGTCGGTGGCGGTGTAGACGGGCGTTTGCAGGACGGTGGCGACTTTGGAGCGCTTAGTGATGACTACGAGGTAGTCCGCTGTGGGAAGGGGAGAAGGCGTGAGTGAGTTGAGCGTGCGTGAGTGGTGAGCTGGGAGAGAGAGACGTACAGCGAAGCAAGGAGACGATGCCGAAGAGACCGTAGACGACTTGCTCCTTCTCGAATTTGACGGGAGGATTGGCCCCGGCTGTATCAGAGTAGGGTCAGCGAAAGGGAGCTGAGCGGCAACCAACGCGTGTCGGTGACGGCGAGGTGAGCTCAAGGGCTGAGGACTGACCCGAGATGGAGATAGAGTTTGTAGCCCTATCGATGTGTAGTGACTCAGGTTTGTCTGAATCTGCGATCAAAGTGTAGGAATCGTGTGCGATGATGAGCCTGAGCTCAGAGTGGAGCTGCTGCTGAGGCATCGTTCGAGGCTGAGCACGTTCGGAGAGGGATGTAGTCGAGTAGGCTGGCTGATAAAGGTGAAGGCGAGCAGTCTAGAAGCTTCGAGTTTAATTCTGTAGGCGAGTCGAGGTAGGCTTAAGCTGAATCAGCAGCGAGTAAAGCGGGAGGAGGCAAAGGGACGAAACGCGCGAAACAGCTCTGTTAGCTGCCACTACCTCGTCTTCTGTACTCGACTCGTAACAGCCTACAAAAAGGGATCAACCTGCGTAGCTCTACAGCCAGCATGGCCATCACTTCAAGTCAGCTCTCTCTCTCTCTCTCTCTCCTGCTGCTCTCGCTTCTCTCTCCGCTGACCCCGCTCTACCCTCCTACAGCTTCCACCTCCTCCTCCACTAGAGCAGTCCTGCTCCGCCCCGACTTTCGCCACACGGAATTTCAAATCGAACCCTTCATCAAGCACTCGCTCTCGCTCAAGCTCGACGCCGACTCGACCCTCTGCCACCCCTTCTCCACCACCGGCACATGCCCTCTCGGCGCCGCCTGTCCACTCCGTCACGTATCAGCTTCATCTCAAAACTGGCTGCCCCCGCCACCCATCCCGCAGAATGCCCATGCGAGGACAGTGTGCAAGCATTGGCTACGGGGACTGTGTAAGAAGGGCGCGAGCTGCGATTTCATGCACGAGTACAATTTGAGGAAGATGCCCGAATGTTGGTTCTTCGCCAAGTATGGGTTCTGTAGTAACGGAGATGAGGTGGGTCGTCACTGTTTCGCTTCTCGGTGCTGCAAGGCGCTCGCTGATCGTTTCCCTCTCTCGTCTTTCCTCCTCCCACCGACTCACTGGCGCTCACCCTGCAACAGTGCATGTACCTCCACGTGACCGAAGACATGCGGATACGAGAATGCCCGCAATACAGGAAAGGGTTCTGTCGGCTCGGTTCGTCTCTCCTCCTCTCTCCTTCCTCTTCCTCTTCTCGGCTCGGCGCGCGCTAATCCCCCCTTCCCTCCGCCTCGGCCTCGCACCGAAACAGGACCCGAATGTCCCCTCAAGCATATCCGCCGCGTAGTCTGCCCCGACTACCTCACGGGGTTCTGCGCCAAGGGACCAGATTGCCAGTTCGGCCAGTAAGCTTGCTCTTCCGCCCTTCCTGCTACTTCTTCTCCCACTAACCTTTCTCTCCTCTCCTCCTCTCTTTCCTCTCCTCCTCTCTCTCCTCTCCCCCTCCCACAGCCCCTCATTCGACGCCCCTCCCCCACCCCCCAACTCCTCAACCCGCATCCCCGACGTTTCCGGCGCGCGGTTCCTCCCCGAAGCCACTTTTAGGCTACACAGGAAGGACTGGTTGGCGCATGCTGCTGATCCGAGTGGTGGAGGACGGGGAGCGGGAGGTGGTGGTGGGTATGGCGGAGGAGGAGCGGGTTATGGGGGTGGAGCAGGCGGAGGAGGGGGAGGGGGGATGAAGAGGGATATTAGGTGAGTTTTGAGGTTGAGTCTGGGAAACGAGGAGGGAGAGAAAGCGAGGGAGCGCCGAGGAAAGGAAGCTGACTCTCGCTCGCTCCCGCCTCGCTTTCGAACAGCCAAATCGACTGCTACCGCTGTGGTCAAAAAGGTCACTATGCCAACAACTGTCCCAACCCGAATGTGGTACGTCTTCGCTCCTCGCTCCTTCCCTTTACACTCCGTCGTCGTACAGGCGAGCGCCGAGCTGAGCTGACCTTCCCTCCTCCTTCCCTCTCTCCCCCATCCTCCCCCCGACCGAAAATACGCACACCCACAACAGCCCGGAAACCGAGGAGGCAATGAGCGAGCACCACCGCCGCAGCAGCGGTACTAGGAGCGTGGGGAAGGAGGAGGGGTCGGCGAGCCGAGGAGGGTGGAGGAGGAGGAGGAGGAGGCGCGCGAGTAGGGAGACTGGACTATGTTGTACTTGCATTTCACTTGACACGGGCTAGGGGAAGAAGGGAGATGAGGAGGACTGCAGGTCAGGTGAAGGCTGGCAGAGAGCGAGTGCGAGCGTGAGAGCTGCGAAAGCCGAAGGGAGGTCGTTTAGTGGATTAGACTCGGCGGCAACTGGCTGCAAATTGTACATCTCAGTACTTTGGGCTCTCTGGACTTCGCAGAGCGACTGTAGCAGATGAGCTCACCCTCGCCTCGACCGGTCTTTGTCTCGCCTTGGAAGTTCGAAAAGGCGCTCTCTCCCTCTCCTCCTCATCTCGCTCATCATGTCGTCTTCGCACCCAACTGAGCGACCAGCGCACATTGCCACCTTGATCGACGGAGTAGATCGCTACAACCCTTCCAGTCAGTTCCTGTAGCCTTCTATCTCGCTTTGAAGCAGCTATTGACGCGACCTCTCTCTTCTATTGAAACAGACTGCCACCTCCTAGAAGAGTACCTCCAACAGCAACTTCACAGCAACACATATGACCTTCTGGCCAACCTCGCTCTGTTGAAGCTGTACCAGTTCAACCCCTCGCTCCTCTCCCCGTCCGCGACCCTCTCGATCCTCTTCCTCGCCCTCTCGCACGCTTCCTTCCAACCCGATTTCGCCCTCGCTTGGTCCTTGTTGAGCGACTCGTTCGTCAATGGCGCGGCTCTCCCCCCCGCTCAGAGTGGAAGCGATGATGGAGAAGAAGAGGAGGAGCAGCAGAGGGAGGACCAAGGCGAGAAGGTCGTGGCTGAGCGACTGAGGACGCTCAGCGGTTACTTGCAGGCGAGGCAGTTCCGCTCGTTTTGGAAGACGTTGAGGGAGGGAGAGCAGGGAGAGGATACAAAGGTCAAGGCGGGGGTCAAGGATCTTCTGGCACAGGCAAAGGGCTTTGAGGACCAAGTGAGGCAGAGTATCGCCCACGAGGTCGAGGCGACGTTCAAGGGCGTCGCCAAGAAGACGATCGAATCGTTCCTTGGTCTCGAGTGTACGTCTACTTCTCTCTCCCCTGTAGCCCGCTCCGAGCTGAGCTGACAGCCCATTTTGCGTCTAGCCGGATCCCCCGCCCTCCAAGCTCTGGCTGAGAAGTACGGCTGGACTCTCACGGCTGAGGAGGTCAAATTCCCCAAGAACGACTCCAACTCGCCCACTTCGTCCGTCACCAACGAGAAGATCTCGATTGATCGTTAGTCGTCTCGCTCTCTCTCTCTCTCTCTCTCTCTCTCTCTCTCTCTCTCTCTCCCTCTCCCTTCTCTGGCGGCGCGGCAGCTGACGATGATCGGGTGAAACAGAGCTCTCCCGTATGCTCGGAAGGACTCAGGCATGAGCTCGAGTAGAAGGAAGGAAGGTGGAACTCAAAAGGGATGGCGAGCAGTAGCGGAGGTTCGGTTCGGTCGGTCGAGTCGAGGAAGGGAGCTTAGAGAAGGAGATGGCCGACATGACCCTGCAACAGATCTCGTCTTATGTTACATGTCGAAGTCGTGGCGTTAGAGAGAGGTGAGGGAAGACTGGGAGAGAGGCGGCTTGCCAGGGTGCTCGGCGCTCGCCCTCGCTCTCGGTCGCTCGCTCGACGGGGAGAGTAATCGCCCTCGCTCATATCGCTCGCTCGAGTACGACGACGAGTGGCACCACCACGCTCTTCTCAGTATACCTTCACACACCTCGCCGGCTCAGATCGCCCCCACCTCTGCTCGCCGTCCCGGCAC
Organism: Leucosporidium creatinivorum; assembly: GCA_001600635.1. Lineage (NCBI taxonomy): Eukaryota > Fungi > Basidiomycota > Microbotryomycetes > Leucosporidiales > Leucosporidiaceae > Leucosporidium > Leucosporidium creatinivorum. The sequence goes on along the minus strand of BCKL01000011.1, from coordinate 272,984 downwards.
GACCGCTCGGCGCAAGCCGTTTCGTGTTCCCTTCGCAGCTCTCTTTACTCGACCCTTCTCGTGCCCTCTCATCGTCGGCTCGGTATCACAATGAGAAAGAGAGGGGGGAAGAAGTGTATTGCTGATAGACGACTACAAGGGCAAGAAAGAAGGGTGACTGGGACTGCTGAGCGAGGACGAGAGGTCGCGAGCGAGGAGCGGGGGGGGAACGAAGGGGCTACATCTAGAGAACAGAGGAGAGGGGTAGGAGAGGGGTTTGATACTGCTATTGCTTGTGTGCGAGTGCGAAGAAGGGCTATGTGCGACGAGGAGGGAGGGGAATTGAGCGGTGCTTCGGGTTTGGAGTGGGGAAAAGGGAGAGGCGGGCGAAGGAGGTGGGGCGTACGAGGGGAGTGAGGAGGGACTAGAACTCTGCATCCGTCCTGAACTGATCCTCCGGCGCTGCGTTCCAACCCCCTTCCTCCCCCTCACTAGCGCCCGAGAACCCAAAGCGCTGGTACGCCGAGACTCGGTTCTCGAAGAAATTCTACATACGGCGCCTCGAGGTCAGCTCGGGAGCAGAAGGATGGGAGAGAATAGAGGGAGAGGGAACGAACCGTCTTCCGCTCCAACGAGATGTTCTCCATGAAGTCCAGAGGGTTCTCCGTGCCATAGAGCTTGGGGTAGCCCAGCGCGACGATGAGGCGGTCCGAGACGAATTCGATGTACCTGTGTCATCCCCAAGTGGTCAGCTTCCCTCCCTCATCCCTCAGAGCCAAGGAAAAGAGACAAACTCACTCCTGCATCAACTCCTTGTTCATCCCAATCAAACTGACCGGCAGCGCCTCGCTCAAGAACTCCTTCTCAATCTCTACTGCTTCCCTCACGATGGCAGAGACAGTCGCTTCTGATGGTCGATGGTTCAAATGGGTGAAGAGGAGGCAAGCGAAATCGGTGTGCAGCCCTTCGTCCCGTGAGATGAGTTCGTTGGAGAAGCAGAGACCGGGCATGAGGCCTCGCTTTTTGAGCCAAAAGATGGAGGCGAAGGAGCCTGTTCGTGGTGTAGTGCAGAGAGGAGGAGAGTCAAAGTGAGCGAGGAGGGAGCGGAGGGGCAGACAGCTAGGCAGGACGAACCGGAGAAGAAGATCCCTTCGACGCAGGCGAAGGCGATAAGTCGTTCGGCGAAGGTGGAAGAGTCGTCTTCGATCCAGCGGAGGGCCCAGTCGGCTTTCTTCTTGATGCAGGGAACTGTTGTAGTGGAAGCGAGTCAGCTACTAGCTCAAAAGCCGAAGGAGGGAGATCAGCGCCGGAACTCACTCGTCTCGATAGCGCGGAAGAGGTGATCACGCTCGACGGTATCGCGTACGTAGGTATCGATGAGCAAAGAGTAGACCTCGGCGTGCACTCCCTCGCTGTCGTCGTCCAAACCGAGAAAGGTCAGCTCGGCCGAGCTCCCTCTCGCCGCTCTCCTCCCAAGTTGAACTCACATCATGATCTGGAACCCATAGAAGCACCTCGCCTCGGCACACTGCACCTCGGAGCTGAACCTCTCCACCAGATTCTCATTGACGATGCCATCCGACGCCGAGAAGAAGGCGAGGACATGGGAAACGAAGTAGCGCTCGTCGTCGTTGAGCCGAGTGTTCCAGTCGACTAGGTCGCCGCCCAGGTCGATCTCTTCGGCTGTCCAAAAGGAGGCTTGCGCTTTCTTGTACATCGCCCAGATCTGGAGGGCGAGCGCGAAGGCAATGAGCGATCGTGAGCGGAAGGCGCGGGGGAGGCCGATGATGTAGCGGCGAAAGTGCGAAGGAGCGCTCACCTCGTGGAAGCGGATAGGGAAGAGGACGAAACGATTCGGTGAAGGTCTACAACGAGGGCAGATCAGCTCCACCTTTGCTGCAGACGAGGCCCGAGCTTCGCGCGTTCAAAAACAACGCACCTCAGTATCGGCTCGTCCTGCTCCAAAGCCCGCTGTTTCCCTTTGCTATCCTGCAGTGTGAGCTGGTCCAAGTCGAGTACCCTCCCCTGGAACGAAGCCGAGGTGGATCTTGACCTCTTGGGCGTGCCATCGGGGGTGAATGGCCAAGCTGTCGAGTCGGGCGGAGGCGAGGAGAAGAGCGAGGGAGCGAAGGGCGGAGAGTCTGTAGGCTGTTGAGGTGTATGCGGTGGTGTTGTCGCAGAGTAGATGCTTGTCATCGCCGAAAAGTAACGAGTTGGTGGCGGAAAGGAGACCCTCGAGCTGGCCTTTCTCGCGGCCAAGTCCAAATCTCGTAGCTCAGCTCCGTTCCCTTTCTCGCCTCCCTTTCTTGCCTCAGATGGCGGCCCCTGCTGTACCACTAGTAGAGTCAAGCACGGACCTCTGCTCTGCTCCCCAGCAAATCCTAGTGCTGGCCGGCGTGGTCGGTTCAGGCAAGAGCACCTTCAGCGAGGCGCTGGTCAAGCAGCTTCCAGTACGTCCCTTCTGCTTATCGGAGAAGCTTCATATCAACCTTCTCTCTCCTATAGAACTGGACTCGCGTCAATCAGGACGACCTCGGCGACCGGAGAGCATGTGAAGCGATGGTCAGGTCGGGGCTGGCTGCTGTGAGTCCACCAGACTACACCTCTGGAGCTCAAGCTGACCCGCTAGAACTACAGGGCAAATCTGTCGTAGTGGATCGCCAGAATTTCGACGAGGCTCAACGTCGGACATGGCTCGAGATGGGCGCCGAGTTTCCTGGAGTGGTCGTTTCGGGCTTGGTGATGGGCACGACGAAGGCTGTGAGTTGCTGGCGATGTAGAGCTTTCGATGAAGCTGATGCCGACCACCCTCTTCATCCCGCAGGAATGCTCCCAACGTCTCCGAGTGCGCCAAAACCATCCGACCATCGACAACCCGGTCCTCGCAGCCGAGCTGCTCGACAAGTTCTTGGGCATGTGGGTCGAGCCACGGATAGACGAGGTGTGTCTTCTCCTTCTCCCTCTCCCTCTCCCTCTGCTCTCAGCCTACTGACTCTGTCCTACAGGGCTTCGACCACCTAATGACCCTCCCCTCCCTCCCCGACACTCCTTCCCTCACTCCCGAACTACTCTCCTCCCTCCTTCTTGCTCTGTCACAAACCCCGAGAAATCTGAAGGGACCTCAACAACGCCAAGCGAGACCGAGGCAGCAGCAGAGCTCGTATGGCTATGGAGGAGCGCCGAGCCAGAGGGGAGGAGGGTATGCGCCGAGGGGAGGGTTTGGTGGGGCTGGGCAGAGCTGGGGCGCGCCTCAACAGCACCAACAGCAGCAGCAGAGGTGGGGAGGTCCTCAGCAGCAGCAGAGCTGGAGCAATGGAGGAGGGCAGCAGCTTGGCGGTGGAGGGGGACAGCAACTCGGCGCAGGCGGTGGGGGAGGAGCAGCGCCGAGAGGGGCGTGGGCGGGAGGTCAACCGCATGTCTGGGGGAATGGAGGACATACTTTGGGCGGTAGTAGTCAGCAGCAGCAGCAGCAGTAACGCGGTTCTGGCCTGCGCCGATCCCACTTCTCCTTTCGACCTCGGCGAAGGCAGCCTTTGCCAGCGAGTGAAGGCCATTTGGCGCGAAGGAGCTTGGAGAGCACACCATAGAGTGTAGGCTGTACTACCTCCCGAATGCGAGTGGTCGCAACTCATTTGAGCCTCCCAGCGAAGTCCCAGCCAGCGAACGAGAAGGCCAAAACGGAGCGTGATCTCTCTTGCGCTCCGCTATTTCGCCTCGTTTCGTCCTCTCGGCCCCGACTCACGTAGGATCGCCCTACAAAGCTACTCGGACCTATACCTGCTACCTCAAAGCTTTACACCACCCCTCTGCGCCGCTCTCGAGCTTAAGCCGCACCCTGCTCGTCCCCTCCTCCTCCCTTGTCAATGCTTCAAGAGCCAATCACACTCGAAACGGTCCTCACCCCTTCAAGCCTACAAACTCTCTTCGCCAGCCTGGAAGCCGCCCCTCTGAGCCCTTGGTTCGCTGAATTAGAAGCCATCCAGCGACTGATACCGGACGCGACTTGGAAACGTCTTTGCGCTGAGTACAGCGAGGTGAGCGAGCGGCTGGATGCGGGATATTGGAAGAACCCTTGGGAGATGGCTCGGCAGGTCAGACGCAATCAAGCGGGGTGGAGCAACTTGATGCGTGAGTCGCTCGTTTCTTCGCTCACCTCGAGCTCGACGCGCAATCCCGCTGATGCTATCGTCTTACAGGTTTCCGCAATATTCGTTCATGCTACCTCAACCGACGACAAGGCGAGCGGCCGCATATGACACCCGAGGAAAGCGACGCCGAAGCTCTCGCTACTCTGCCTCGGCTCTTGTCCAAGGTCACTGAGGCGGAGCGAGCCTTCTACTCTGGTGAGCTCATCGAGAATCTTTACAAAACCTCAGCTGATCCTCTCCACCTGCAGACCGAGGACTCGAGCTCTCTTCGAATCTCGTCGCCGCGAGGAGCAGGCAGGCTTCGCCGAGCTCAGGTTCACCTGGTGCATGAGTGCGCGATCAGCTACACGCTTTTTCCTTCGGGGACGTGTCACTTATCCGGCTGCGGTGACCGGTCGATGGTGGCGTGTCTGAGCGTACGCGGGCATCCTGACGAAGCAAGCGAATCGCCGAGAGTGACCAGGCGACAACGGTCGGTCGACTTGCTAGCACAACGCCTCGCTAGCAGTCAGATACATAGAGCTCTCAAGCGGGTGTAATCTTGACGAGAGGAACAAATTGTACCGCATTTCGAAGCTCGCAAAGACTGCGAGGGTAATGTCGAAAGTCGAAAGCCACATTTACAATGAAAGGCACTGCCGAGAGAGGTGGAAAGTATCAAGGACCTCTAAGCACACACAACATCTACCTCCCTCCCGCCTTTGCCGCCCGCCCACTCCTCCGCAAATTGTTATCCCTCTCGCCGAGCACCGCCGGGGTCGGCGCCGACAGGTCACCCTTGAGCGCTCCCGAGGGTGCTGCTGATCCCGTCAAGGAGACTAGAGAGTTTACCGAATCGGCGAAGGCGGCGGGCGGTGGTGGTGAGGAGTACTCCTCCTCCTCATCGGAACCGAAGACATCGGGCTCCTCCGAGCTCGGTCGGTCGGCTTCCTCGGGTCTCTCCGCCTCCTCCTCCTCCTCGATCGTCTCCTCCTCCTCCTCCTCACTCGGCAGCCCCACCAACGCCCCCTCCAACCCACCGTCCCTCTGCGCCGCCCTCAACCTCTCCATCACCCCACTCCTCTCTCCATCCAAATCGACATTGATGGCGAGGAGCGGGTCCTTCTTGTACGACCGCTTGCGAGGGGTTTGGCCTGTGGGCAGGTCATGGCGGATGTTGGAGGAGAGGTAGGAGACGATGTCGGAGCGGAGGGTGGAGAGGTGCGAGGTTGAGGCCGAGAGGAAGGTGGTCGAGGTGAGGGAGTGGGCATCGAGCTGTGTCAGAAAGGGAGGAGGGTCAGTACAAGCTGCAGCGATGCACGGAAGAGTGGTTGGAGCTCACCTCGCCGCGGAGGAAGCGCGAAGTGCTGTCGACGTCCGATTGCATGTTGCCGAATTGGTGCTTGCAGGACTCGAAGCCTTCTCTTGATGAGGCAGCGAGGTGGTCGACTTGCTCGGTGAGCATTTGCTTGGAAGTGGAAGCATCGCGGCGGACTGTGAAGGGAGCGAGGTTAGCGGCCGGTAGCGAGCAGCGCCATCGAGAGCACTTACACGTTGCTCCTCCCGACTCGAGCTCGGCGCCATTCCGACGGACTACCTCGATCTGCTCCTCGCCAATCGTCCGTACGGCCGTCTGATAGACCTCGACCTTCTCGCGAACACCTTCGAGCGAGCTTGCGAGAGCCTGCGAAGCGAGCACGAAGGGGTCAGCCGAGCGCTCGGCTCCACGCGAGCAACAACACTACTCACCTTCTTGCCCTCCTCTCCTCTCTGCTCAGCCTCTCCCAGCCTGCCCTTCATCGCCTCCGCCATCCACTCGTTCCTCTCCTCCATCTCTCCCATCTGCTCGGCCCTCTTGGCCACTTGCGCCTCCCTACTACTCGCCATCTCCTCAACAGCACCACTAGCAGCAGCGCACGTCCGATCGAACGTCTCTGCTCTCCGTGAGCTCCGAGCAGCGAGCTTGGCTGCGAGGAGAGCGACCAGCTCGGCGTCCTCGTCGACTGCGAGGGCGCGCTCGGCGTCGAGTGAGGACTGTAGCTCGACGATGACGGCGTGTAGTCGAGCGTTCTGTACAAGGGAGAAGGGTCAGTATCACGGCAACTGTATCGGACGAAGGCCGAGGGCGCACCTCATCCACCAGCGCCCTCCGATCCTCCTCCTGCACGCGCCTCATCACCTCCCTATCCATCTCCAACTTCCTCTCCGCCTCCCCCTGCAACTCCCTCACAGGCTGCACAATCGCTTCCACCTGCCTTGCCGTCTCCTCCGCATGGCGTCTCAAGCCCTCCAAAATCTGGCGCGCCTGCTCCGCTTGTCGCGCGGCGGCTGAGGTGGCTTTCTCGGCGAGGGAAGTGAGGAGTTCTTGCCGCGTTGCTTCGACGAGGGTGAGAAAGGTGGAGGAGTGGGTGGAGAGGTTTTCGTTCGTGGTTAGGAGGGTCGAGTGCGAGGTGGTGAGGGAGGTGAGGGTCGTGTCGATGGAGGTGAGGGAGGTGGCGAGGTTCTGTAAGGCAGCGAGCATTAACGGTGGGGAGAGGGCGAGAGAGGAGAGGTGTAGAACTCACCTCTGCCTGCCTGGCTTCGAGCTCCTCAGCCCGACCCTGCAGCTGAGTGACGAAATCGTCCTGAGTCTCCTTGAAGACGGCGAGCTGGCGAGTAAGCTCGTCGGTCATCGAGGTGAAGGCTGTAGCGGCGCTGGTGATGACAGTGAGATTGGCCTTCTCGACCGAGGTTTTCCGGGCTATGAGCGAGCGCACAAAAAGTCAGCCGGGCTCTCCCCCTTTGAACCCGAGAGACGAACTCACCCAACTTGGCCCTCAACCCATCCACATCGCCCATCGCCTCCCCAGCAGCGCCCTTCCACCCTTTTCTACTCTTCTCAAACGCCTCCCTCAACCACCCCTCCTCCATCAAAGCCTGTCTCCCCCTCTCCACCTCCTCCGCCAACTCCCTCACCTCCCCCCTCTTGCCCTCCAACTCGCCACCCACCCTCTTCAACTCCTCCTCCCTCGTCCCCAGCAGCCGCATACTCTGCTCAAATTGGTCCCGAGCCGACTCGAGCTGCGCCTCGTTGATTTCGAGCAGTTTCTTCGACTCCTCGAGCGCGAGACGACGCGCTTCTTGCTCGGCCGCGAGTTCGGACCACGAGGCCGAGGAGAAGAAGATGCCGTTCTTCTCGCGGGCGGCCTGGAGCCGTAGAGGCAAATGCCCGGTCAGCGTTATTACTCTGTGATGTCCAGGCGGGGGAGAGCAACGAAGCCAGAACGAGCGCCGAAGTGAATGCCGACTCACCAGCAAATCAGCCTTGAGCCTCTCAATCTCGGTAGCATACTGTCCAAGGAGGATATTCTTGGTCATCCTCTGATTGACCTCGGGGCGGTTCTGAATCGTCTTGGCGCGCAGGGCGTAATCGAGCGTCGAGATGGTTTCGTCAAAGTTGACGGGCGAGATGGTGGCGATGATGGTCGTCTTGGTGCGGCCACCGAGCGAGTCTTGCAGGAGGCGCGTGAGTTTGGATTCGCTGTGGTCGTATACGTTTGGGGTCAGCGAGCGGCAGGGGAAGCAAGCCGAGAGAGGGAAAGACGAACCGATAAGGGATGTGCTTCTCCTTCTCCACCAGCTTATTGATGACCCTCCCCAGAGCGAGCAGACTAGCATTGATCATGCCTGCTTCCCTCGCTCGTCCCTGCACCGCGCCCGAGCGTCCAACGTTCTCCGATCCAGCGAGATCGACGAGGTTGAGCTTGCCGACTTTGAGGAGGTCCTCGCCGCCCGTGCGCGAGGCTTCTTTGATGTGCAGGGTGATGGTGAAGATGGAGTGGGAGCGACTGTGGGGAGGCAAACAGAGAGTGAGGGTCAGCGAAAGGCTCGGCGAAGGGCGCGCGCGACTGGACGGGGGTTTTGAAGCGGCGATGGAGCCAAGAAACTCGCCTCGACTGCTCGTTGCACTTGGTCGCCGCCATCTGCCTCCTCTCACTACCCCTCTTGAGCACCTTCAAGCCCTCCTCCGCCGAAGTGATGAGCGTCTCCTCCAATCCCTGTATCACGACCCCCGATCCCGCATTCTTGTCATCATAAATCCTCAATCCCCCTCCCCCAGCATTCCCCGTCGTAGCCCCCGTCGGTACACCGCGATTATCCATCGGCTGAGAGGTATTGGACTGGGGCTCGGAGAACTCGAGGGCGTTGAGGTCGCGGAGCTCTTCGTTGTAGAGCTCGACGAAGGAGCACCGGACGGAGAACTCGGCTTTGTCTTCGGCGAGCTTGTGGAAGAGAGATTGGAGCGTGCGGGGAATGATGCCGGCTGAGCGGGAGATGCCTCGGTCGAGCGAGAGGTCGCCTTCCATCGTGTAGCTGTTGTGTTCGACTTGGTCAGCTTCGGGACCGAAGCGGAGTGATAGCTACTACTCACGTCTTTCCTGTACCCGTCTGACCGTAGGCAAAGATGGTACAGTTGTAGCCCTGGAGGACTTGGTCGAGGATGGGCCGAGCGACGTCGTTGTAGAGCATGACCTGATCGGCGTCGGGACCAAAGACGTTACCCAAGGGGTCACGGCCTTCCTGCGGACGGTTGCCGAAATCGTAGGTGCGCGAAATGGGAGTAGCGATGGTGGGCCCGCCTAGGGAGAGCGAGGCGGAGGAGACGACGGGGTTTGGGTTGGTGAGGGTGACGCTATTGCCGCGGAGACCGCCGACGGAGGATACTAGGGGTGTATTGTGAGTTATCTCTTGCATTGAACGGCCGCTGTAGGTTGGCAGAGAGGCGGGAAGGGTCAGCGAGTCGCGCGACAAACAAACGCGTTGAGTGAGCGCGTCTCTAGAAGGGTGTAGCTCACCGGCAGCGAACGACTACGTTGATGTTGCCTTCTGCATCTTTGGAAGGTTTTGGTCTACGGTCCTCGACGGAGCGGGAAGTTGGAGGAGCCGAGGCGTGAGCTGAAGTGGGAGGGGAGATGTTGGAGGAGGAAGCGGAGGAGGAGAGGTGTTTGTTGCTGCTGTTGGTTTGTAGGTGAGGTGGCCTCTTGGGCGGTACAGCTGGCTTGCGGAAGCTCATCCTTTGAAGAGCTAGAACCGATTCGGTCGACGACAAGAGCGAATTGGACGGAGGACAAGCTCAAGCTCGCAAGTAGTCGTCCAACATGCTCTTGACCCTCGACTTGTCACTCCTCTGAACCAACCAAATGGCCACCTCATCATGGGAGCTATCACCGTTATGTAGGTCTTTATACTCTACTCATCCCTCTAGCACTTGCTCAGGCTGACCTTGTCTTCATTTTACTACAGATCGGCACTCTTGGACCCTCGTCTTCCCCTCTCCTTCGACTCTACTCGTCTCTGCCAACTCGAACCGCATCATCCTTCGCACTACTAATCACCTACAAATTCAACGTACCTGGACCCTCCCTCTCACCACCCTCCCATCACCCCCAACAGCTCCCAAATCAACTCGAGACCCTGCTGCACCACCACCACCACCGCCACCACCCCAAGATTCCCTCCTCACCAGCTTCTGCATCTCCCCTACCCCACCTCATCTTATCCTCGCCTTCGCAGCCAAGGACAAGGTCGCCTTCATCCTCCATCCCGAGCAGGACCAACCCGTCGCGAGGATTCAGGTAGGCGCTGAAGGAGCTGTAGGCATGGCCTGGAGTGGCAAGGGAGATACCCTCATGAGCTGGAGTGCTAGTCATGTGAGTACACGTGCTTTCGAGTGGAGTGGGAGGATGGAGAGCTAAGTCACGTGCTTTCCCCCGCCTCCCCTTTCGACAGCTCCGACTCTCCCTCTACCGCGTCGCCAACCCTTCACCAGTATTGCACATCCAACATCCCAAACATGCACATCCATTCGGTACGTCTGAGCCACGCTTTTCTGGCCCTCGTCCACGCTCTCCCGCTCGAAAGCTAACCTCGGCGCACAACACCCCCAGGCTACTCTTTCCGCCCGACCGACGGTCGCTACCTCGCTGTAGCAGAGCGGCATAGCGGCAAAGATCATATCGGCATCTACGACTGCATGGGGTGGAAGCTCATCCGGCACTTCCCCCTTCCCTCGCCGTCCTCCGACATCGCCGACCTCGCTTGGAGTCCCTGTGGTCGCTTCATCGCCGTTTGGGAGGTGCTGACCGATGTAAGTCGTCGTCTCGCTGATTTTCTCGGGGTCTCCTAGAGACAAAGCCTGAGCACCTAGTGCTGACATTTCGGCTCTCTCCTTCTTCCTGCCTCGCTCGCCCTCTCCCGCCCGCCCACGCCCTCGAAACCCCCGACAGTACATCCTCCACATCTACACCCCCGACGGCCGCCTCCTCAAAACCTACACACCCTACTCGTCCGTCTCGCGGCGCACTCCCTCTGCTCCACTCCCACTCCCACGAACCTCGGCAGCGGCGCCGACTGAGGTCGGACCGGAGGCGAGCCGCCTCCCCGAGCGCGAACGAGCGAGAGAGGAGAGGAGTACCCAAGGATGGGTGGGGTTGGGGATTAGGAAAGTCGAATGGCACCCTTCGGGGGATTGGATCGCTGTGGGAGGATGGGATGGCAAGGTGAGTTTGGCTGAAGCCGAGCCGAGCTGAGGGGGCCCTCCCCAATTATCTTATCTAAGCTACAACGCTGATGCCTGGCTTCGGTTGCGTTGCGTTGCGTTGCGTAGATTCGGATCCTCACTCGTCTGGCTTGGGCGCCTGTGGCTGAGCTGGGCGTACCCAACAAGGTCTCGGCGCCGATGGTGAGTCGGTCTTTTGCCTCTTCTTCTTCTTCTTCTTCTTCGGCGATGAAGCTCGAGTGCTGCCCAAGGACCTTGGTCGATCTTCTACTGACAATTTCGCTCAATCTCCACGTTCGCCACCCTGCAGCACGTCTGGCAAGAGCCTACCGAGTGGATCGAGCGAACGAGGGGCAAGGGGATCGTGCCGTGTAGGTGGTCTTTCTCTCTGCTCGCTCCGCTCAGCTGACTGGTCTCGCTGACTCTTGCTTCCCTCTTTCCCTACCGCCTCCTCCTCGCCGCTCGTCGCTACTGCTCCCAGTCGACGCCCAACCCCTCCCTTACAACCCCACCGCCCTCCGCCCCGACCTCAGCCGCCCGAACCCCAAGATGGGCATCGCCTCCATGAGCTGGAGTCCCAGTGGCCGCTGGTTGGCCGTGTGGAACCGTTCGTCCTTCTTCTCCCTCTTGCTTCGCCGAGCCGAGCCGAAAGAGAAGGAAGCGAAAGAGCTGACCGACTGCGACCTGCGACGTGAAACAGAAACCTACCCCACCACCCTCCTCCTCTTCTCCTTCATCTCCTCCCCTACACCGCACTTCCACCCCCGTCTGCACTCCCTCCTAGTGCACAACCTCCCGATCGTAGCGTTCGAGTGGCAGCCCTTGGGCGCAGGCGCAGTGCCGTCGGAGGGGGAGGAGGACGAGGAAGGGAGGGAGGGAGGAGGAAGAGGTGAGGAGCAGCAGCAGCAGCAGCAGCACGAGTTGCTGGCTATCTCGACGGGCGAGAAGGGGTTTACGATGTGGAGGGAGCCGAGAGGGGAGGTTCAGGGGGAGGAGGATGGGTTGGCAGAGTGTGTGGGCGTGCCGAGTCGTGAGTTGTGGCTTCTCGCTCGCCACCCACACCAATTTCTCTCCCTCTCTTTTTCAACTCGGGATAGCGCTTGCTGACCTCCTCCTCTCTCATCCTCTCGCTTGCTCTCGGCGCTCGACGCCTCGCTCTGCGCTCACAGACGCCCCCTTCGCCCCGCACCTCCTCCGCTTCTCAGCACCCGGCGACGCCCTCCTCCTCGCCGACAAGGCGACTTTCGCAATCGCTTACCCCGTCTCGGATGGCGCCGCCGATGAGGAGGGAGGGCAGCATGCCGAGGCGGAGAGGACTTGGGTGGAGGAGTAGGCGGCGCGGAGGAGAGCAGCCCGAGGCTGAGGCGGAGAAGCTCGCAGTTGGACGTCAAGGAGTGTTTGGTCGATGTAGCTGGCTTACGACGACCCAACTAAGCAGGAGGGAGGAACCCGCTCCACAAGAAGACGGAGACGCTCCCCCAAACGACGCAGTACGCAATCCACCTCCTTCCCCATCTCCTCCTCGCCTCGCTACTTTCCATCTCCCTCTTCCCCACCCCTGCTCCTCCCTCTTTCCCTGCCTCCGCGCCGTCTCCCTCCCCGCCGAGCACCAAATCCGCTACGAACCACCATAGGACGGGATTGGTCACGCAGACGCGTAGGATGATTTGCACGTGGGAGGCGAAGAAGAGGAGGCATGTGAGTGCTGTATGGAGGTGAATGAAGGGGGTGAGGCGGGGGTTGAGGAAGGGGCGGGTGGAGTGGGAGGTTGATTTTGGCGCAGGAGGTGGAGAGAAAAGAAAGGGAAGTGTGGCGTGTAAAGTCTGTCTAGTGTTGTGTGAATAGTAGTCGTATGAGGCCCAGAAGGACATGAGGAGGACGGGCGCGGCGAAGAGGAAGTTGGGCACTTGATTGAGGGTCCAGTAGCGGAAGAGACCGTTGCCCCTGGGGTAACAAAGAGCATGAGCAATCGCTCGCACGAAGGAGCACGAAGCACCCACCAGTACTCGCTCTGGATCCAGCCGTAGCTCGTTCCCAGGCCTATTTGGCACCACGGCCGAACCCCTCCCTCAACTTCGGCGTGGCAGAACTGCGAGTAGACCCACGCTTGAAAGAGGGCGAAGGGTAGGATGGACACCGTGGAGAGCAGCGCGAACCGAGGGATGCCCTTGAGCATCGTCTATTGGCCAGGGAACGGGTCAGCAATCGCTCGGCGCTCCCTGTGAAGTCGACTCACCCGCATCTGAAGCCTTCCCGACGCCCAAGGCCTCTCCAACAAATATCTCCAGCCGAAGAACCCAACTCCCAGCGCAATACCCTGTGCACGGAAGCCACTACCGACGGCCCAGCAGAGCGCCGCGAGGAGGTCACGTCGTTGGACGTGTAGGAGCATGCCGACGATGGTGAATAACGCGGCGAAGGGTTCGGTGTAGGGTACGGAATGGAGGGTTGGTGGTGACGGTGGTAGGAGGAAGAGGAGTGCGGTGAGAAGGGCGAAGGAGCGCGACGAGGAGAGTCGGAGGGTGAGGCTGTTGAAAGAGCTCGTTAGCGCTAGCCGCTGAGCAAAAGCAGTAAAGAGCTCACCTGTACAAACATAGAGCTGCCACAGTCCCTGCTACAGCGCTCGCCAGCATGCCACTGAGCACCGCGTCCGCTACATCCAGCTCAACCGCGCCTCTGCACCATCTTCCCACCTCCGCTCCCAATCGCATCAGCCCCGGCAATCCCGGCATAAATGCTGCTTGCTGCTCCTGCTCATAGCCATGCAGAGCGATGCGGAGGAAGTAGACAGTATCCCAGCGCACGAAGGGCTCGAGGTGAGCGAGTTGGAGGGTGGTAGATGAGCTATCGAAGGATGGGAGGGCGTACGCGAGGTACAAGCCTAGTGTGGTAGCTGTTTTGAGACCTAGCGACGTCGCTACGATGAGCCGTCGAGGATGCTCCATTTGGCGAGGAGGGCAAGGGGCGCGCCGAGCTGCTGAGCGGGAGAAGGTGGGAGATTCGAAGTTGGTGCAGAGCAGAGCAGGGGTTCGCGTGAGCTCCAAAAACTTCTGTACTCGCCCTGTGTGTAGGGCAGCTCTCCCAGTCCCCTCCCTGCTTGACCTCCACCGCCGAGCTCGCCGCCGAGCCGATTCCCACGAGTTGCAGGGGGCCTCGGTGGATACTGAACAATATCATATAGCTACTATTACTCGTCGAGTAGCCCCTGAGCTCTTGACGAAGTGAATGACGAGCGGCAAAGGAGCGATTTCGTCTGTCTCGCTTCTCCCTCATCTTCGCTCGGCTCTCGTCTCGCTTCGTCTCCTCGCTTCCACCTCCACCCGTTCGCGGTAGAAGGATAGACTAAGCTCGTACAACTCTACCCCGCTACTCTTCAACCCGCCAGCAAAACTTCGCCGCTCTCGAACCTCTCCCTTCCAGCGTCCGTCCTCTCGCCGGCGTCTCAAAGCTCGAGCCATGGCGACTGTAGCAGAGCACAGCAGGTGAGTCGGGGTATCAAAGCAGTAGAAGAACATATTAAAGCTCACCAACTTGCTTCAACAAAGCCCCAGCATCCCCTCCCTCCCCACCGAGACTCTCGCGCACATCGCCTCCTTCCTCAGGCCGTCGCTCACTCGCGGCTGGCTTCCCGAAAAGCGCGGGAAGCAGTATTACGAATGGCTAGAGCAACACAACAACATCACCAAGCTCCAGCTCACCGACCGCCGCTTCGCCGCCGTTTGTCGACCTCTCGTTTGGCACTCGGTGTGCTTCTCACTGGCGGATCGCCAGCAGAGGGGACCTGCTACACTCTTTGAGCTCACGGACGTTCAGCCTATGGTTGTCGAGCTTCGCTGGGAAATGGGGTCGGCCACTTTCACCAACATGTCGCCGCGCTTCCTCCACCTCCTCACCAACCTCGCCTCCCTCGCTCTCCTCCAAGAAAATCCTCGATACGACGACCCAGTAGCACTCGCAGTACCCACGTCCATAACCCGAGCTCTGAGGGGCCTGAGCCAGCTCCGCAGCTTGCAGCTGGAGGGCTTCGAGGGGTTCGCCGACCGCGCGTTTGATCTCAACGCCGAGCTGCCGCACTTGCGCTCGTGGACGATCGGAAGCCGCTGGGACCACAACTCTCGGGCAAAGAAGCCTTCGCAGATCATGGATCTGCACTACACGGAGGAACGGGCAGTGGATAGGGTTTCAGACGACGAAGGAGCGATTCTCCATTACCTCCCGCGCCTCGAGCATCTCACCCTCGACCATCACCTCAGGGCTCCATATTCAGGATTAAGCTACCGGTATCGAGCGCACAGGCAGCTTCGCTCCCTGAACGAAGAATTGCGCGAAGCGTACTCAGCGGAGGTGTGTACAAAGTTGGGGCTCGCCGAGGCTCGTCACTGACCCGCTTGCCTTCACAGAGCTGCGCTTCTTTTCCTCTAGAAACCCTTTCGGTGAAGAAGATCCAGTTGTTCCGATCGGATAGCGTGGTCGACTTCCTATGGCTGCTCAGCTCGTGCGCCACCCTGCGCTCCCTCTCCTTCATGGAGTGCCGCCCCGAGCAGACCCAGCAGGCGACCGCATGGTCATCGCTTCGCATGGACTATGTCGAGCAGCTGGCTCTCGATTTCAGCGCTCCCCCAGTGAGTCGTTCGGGCGCTGAGCGAGGCTGCGAGGGCGAGAGCTGACTCGACTGCTGTCCACAGCCCGACACTCTTCTCCTCCGGAATCTCCTCGGCTCCTTCCCCAACCTCACTCATCTCAGCCTCCGCCACGGCATGATCCGCCCAACTTCACTCGCCTCCCTCGACACTCTCGACGGGTTCTCCTCCGAGCTGTTCGCATTCCTTCGATTCGCCGACCAGTCGACCAAGATCGACCACCTCGTGCTCCATTTTCCCGAGTCGAACGAGATCCTTCGCTGTGAGAAGGGAGGGAGAGGAGAAGATGTCGTGTTCGGATTCGCGCTCGAGCTCTGGCACGAGTGGTGAAGGTGAGCTCTCGGCTCGGCGCCTTGTCGTGGCCGAGCGCTAAATCTTGTTCTATCGCAGGGTGTGAAGCGCATAGCAGTGCGGTGTAGGGAGTTGCAGGTGTAACGGGGGTACGCCGCAACGACGAGGCTGGCTCTTTGAGGACCTCACGCTCGCTGCTCGGTCGGCGCAGAGCACTCGGCGAGCGGTCTCCCTCTTCTCCAGCTTTCTGCTCTTGCAGGCTAGTCGCGAGGAGCTCTGGCCTGCTCGACATAACGTCTCGGCGCTGGTCACCCTACCAACGCCCTCCCTCTCCACTTCCTCTCGCCTCCCCTTAAGTCAGCCAATCACAACGCCCGGACCGAGGGGACATATGTCGACCCAAGGTCAGGAAACACTTTCGAGGTGCACCAAAGGTGCTAGCCTACAGACGGGCCGAAGCGAGGGGACTTGATAATCAAAGCTGAGTGGGAGTTTGAAATCTGGGAGCGATGGGAGAGTTGCAGCGAGGTCCAGCAGCCGTTTTGCTCGTCGCCGAGGAGAGGGGAAGCAAAGTTAAGTTTGTGGGAAGCGTTGTCGAGCTCCGTGCTGTACAAGAAGCGAGGGAGGGATCCTATAATCAAATGTGAGTGCACCTTTGAATTCTTGAAGGGATGGCACTTGCCGAGCGGACTGAAGCTGCTCGTCTGCTCTCGCCGAAGCCGGCGAGAGCGGAACTCAAGTCACGCAGAGCCCTGCGTGGCAATTGAGCTTGCAAGAGGGATGGGATACAGAGGTGTGAGTTATGCAAGCAGCGTACCTTGAGACGCACACTGCTCATCGATCGAAGCGTCGGCTCGGACTTCGCCCGCCGCCTCGCCGAACTTTCGCGCTCGACTGCTCTTCAAAGCATCGTCACAGATGAGCTGTGGGTACAAATTGCCTCATACGGTACACATCTCCTGCAACGGCGTCTCACGTCCACCGCTCCAAACGTCACAGCCCTATGCCCTCCCCTCCTTGCTCCTCGCCGGCCCTCATCACCACCACCTTCCCCATTTTCCTGATCTCAAACGGCTGAATAGACTTTCCCCCTCTCGAATACTCGAGTTCGACCAGCGGATGCTGCCTCGAGAACTCCTGCACCGCGCTCTCCGCCTCCTCGCTAACGCCGAAGAGCGTGAGGCGCCGGAGAAGGGGAGGGAGTCGTCCGTCGAAGAAGGGGTGGTCCCGAAACTCTGGGAAGTGGAGGTGGCAGGTAATGAGGGAAGCGAAGTCGAGAAGGAGAATGTTGTAGGGCTCGGAGAGCTCGGTGTCCACGAAGAAGAGCTGCTCCAGCTTCTCGGCGACGGTCGAGCGAAGGATGGGTCGCAGTTCTGAGCGCGCGAGGGAGCGTCGTCCGGAGCTGCTGGAGTGTAGAGTAAGATGGAGGGAGCGAAGGGAGGAGGAGGAGGAGCGGAGGAGAGTGTCGAGATCCTCCTTGAGGAGCGACAAGCCCACGAGGGCAAGCTTGCGAAGAGCGAAGGTGGGAGGGGACCATTCGACATCGACGCCTGGGCCAAACTCGGTGAGGTATAGCGTTTCGAGATGAGGGAGTCTTGCGAGTCGAGGGGCGAGGTAGGCGATGGAAAGCGTGGTGCCGACTGCGAAGTACTCGACGCCTGGATCGAGAGGGGAGATCGCGAGGAAGGTGACGGTAGGTCGATTCCAAATGATGGTGTCCAGGTACGAGCGCAGAACGACGTTCGTGCAGCCTGTGCGAGTGCCCAAGTCAGCTCGGCGATGCCGGAAAGGCGACGAAAGTCCTCACCAAATAGCTTGATCCCTCGTGCCGAATTACAGAGCTTCATCGTGTCTTCGAGAACTTTGGGTGTCGGACGAGCTGGTCGACTCGACCCTCTCTCGATCCGTCCTTGCGCCGAGAAGCTGATGACCTGGACGCTCGCCGCCAGCTCCTTGTTCTCCTCGAGGGTGCGCTGCAGCTGTGCCATCTTGTACACGTAAGCAGCTTCCACCATCGCCGGTTCTCGGTACAATAGCGATGTCGCAACGTCCTGCCATTCCTTCGAGATTCGGGCGAGACGAGCGAGCTGATGGGCGTTTTCAGGAGGTGGAAGAGCGGCGATGTAGGAGAGGACCAGGTAAAGGGTGTCTTCGTTGAGTGTCATATTTCGGTTGGAGATGGTCGAGTTCAAGCAGGAGCGGGAGGAGAAGAAGAGACGTTCGGCCGGGAGCTGTGCATGCAGCGCCTCGTCTCAGGACCCGGACGACGTGCACGAACATGGGTGCCGGAGGGCAGACGTGTTCGACAGAATGCGGAAGTTGCAAGCTGAAAATGTGCTCTGAACGAGGGCAGCGGGTAGATGCGAGCTTGAGCGACGAGTAGTTTCCACCGAGCTAGAGCGCCGAGAGTCGTCTCGCTGGTCCTCGAGGTGCAAGAGGTCGAGGAAGACGTGTATGCATCTCTGAAAGCCTCATAAACAGAGCTACTGCTTCCCGATCCTGGCCTCGATGGCCCTCAAGCGACGTTCCCTCTCGATCCTCATCTTCTGCTCCTCCGTCAAGCCCGCCATCTGCGCCTCCTGCATCCTCATCGGGGGTCCTCCACCTAGCCTCTGCGGTCCGGTACTGGTCACACGATGTCCACCCGTCCTCTTGAGCTCAGCCTCCTCCCTCGCCTTCCTCTCGGCCTCCTCCTTGTCCGCCTGCTCCTTCTCGGCGCGCTCCTTCTCGGCTCGTCCCTTCTCCCGCTCCTTGAGCTTATCGCGCAACTTGCCCCTCCGCTCGCGTCCCTTGGCCTCGCGCTCCTCCTCCTTGTCCTCGTCCAGTCCTGAGGGAACCCTAGCTCCGCCAACGCCGGCGCCCATCCAGTCCCACCAGTCGGGGTGCTGCGTCGTCAGCAGGCGGAAGACGTTGCGAGTGGCGCGAGAAGGAGCGAGTTCGTAGGGAGTTTGTGGTGCGCGACCGGCGGGCGAAGGGGCGACGTGATCGGGTGCGGTGAGGGCGAGGCGAGGAGTGGTTTGGCCGGAGGTCGAGGTCGATGGCTCGGTGGGTGGGCGCAAAGTCGGGTCGGCCCTCTTCTCGACGAGCAGCCATTTGACCATCTCGGCTTGATCTGCTGCACTGGCGACGTGCAGCAGCGAAGGCGTCGTCCTCGACTCCTCCATCCAGGCGGGAAGGGTGCCCCACGGCGCGCCTCCGACCTGCGACTGCTCCAGCTCGGGTCCGTACTTGTCGAGGAAACTAGCGAGAGCCTCAACCTTGCCCTTTTTGACCATGTCAACCATACGAGTCCAGCGATCGCGCTCGAGCTCCTCCTCTCGGCTGAGCTTGATGACGGTCGGTTTGGGGGCGATGGCCTTGGGAGTAGGCGCGACGGGTGCAGGAACGGGAGTGATGGAGGCGAGGTAGTCGGCGTCGAGTTGAGCGAGAGCGGTAGAGGAGAGGTGAGAGATCTTGACGCGGGTGAGCTCGGTGAAGGCGCGGATGAGCTCGTTGATGGTCTGCAGGGATATGAGCGGTCAGCTACGAGCATCGAATCGACCGAGGATCTGATAGCTCACCGGTCGACGGGTAGGGAAGGAGAAGCCGCGGATACGAGGGTCCTCTACGAGCGAGTAGGAAAGGTCAGCGCCGAATCCTTGGAAGCTGAAAAGCGGCATACTCACTCCTGTCGAGGACAGCGTCATCGTACTGGAAGAAGGTCTTGTAGTTGGACTTGCTGCAGCGAAGGAACACGAGCTCGCTGTCGTCGATTTGGTCCTTCCATGAGCCGAGAAGATCTCGGACTTCCTGCAAACGTGGACGAAAAAGGTCAGCAGGCTACGAGGAGGGAGCGAATGAAGGCGGCATACATCGGTGAGAGCCATCTCGTTGTGACGCCGAATCTGAGCTCCAGCCGACTTGGCCTTGCCGTTCGCATTGTCGTTGGCGCCTTGCGAGCCTCCCTGCTTCCGACGAGCTGTATAGAAACAGAGGAATCAGCTCGGTCGAGGCGAGATGGAACCACATCAACTCACTGGTGTAGCGATGGAAGGTCTTCTTCTCGAGCACGACCACCTCCTTCTCCTTCTCCTTCCCCTTGCCCTTGCTCACGAGCCTCGGCACCAGCGACACCACCATGCCCGCAAAGTGTCCTCCACCAAACATGAGCAACGTCCACTTCCTCTCCTTGCCCTGCGGCGCTCCCTTGGGCTGCTGCTCGGGCAACTGCAGCGCCTTGAGCTCCTTGAGGAGATCGCCGCCGTCGATGCGCTTCTTGCCTCCTCCTGCGACGGGGAGGGCGGCGCGGTAGACTCCGTATTGAGTTCCAGGGTTGACGCTGGCTGCTTCGAACCACATCAGAGCCGAGCGAGGGCCTTCGAGCGCCTCGAGAGGGTCCATCTCGTCGTCGTCTCGGGCGGCTGCTGGTCGGTCGAGCTGCTGCTTGCGAAGGAGGCGCGAGACGGCATTGGTCGAGGAAGATGAAGAAGCTGCCGAGTCCGAGTCGGAGGACGAGTCTGAGCCCGAGAGAGAGTCGGAAAGGCCTGTTCAAAGCATGATGTCAGCTATGTGCTCGCCGGCGAGGATCATGAAGAGAGCTCACCTTCGACGAGAGCTGTGAACTGCTCCTCGGTCACTCCTGTAGGCTTCCCCTGCATCCTCAACTTGACGTTGTACTTGTACCAGTCGGTCTTGTAGTGCTCTTTGAGCGAGGCAAGGTCGGGGAAGGAGGCGCCCGTGAGCGCGCAATTGAACGCTCCTCCGATGGCGAGTTGGTTGGACGTAGGCTCGGTGGGTGGTGGTGCAGCAGCATCAATTGTTGCCTGCTGGTTGGAAGGGTGTAGAGGGTGCGAAGTTGGGATGTGAAGCTGGCGCGGCTCGAAGTCTGCGATGAGCGTGGGCGGCAGCTGGAAGGCGTACAGAGGTGCAGGTGCCATCTTGTCTGCCTGCTTTGAAATGCTGTAGTCGAGTCGTGAGAAACGAGACGATGAGGTTGAAAGTCAAGAGAGCAATTGAGCTGACTCGACGCTTCGCCTCCCGCACAATGAGTCGACCAACTTCAACCCTCGCTTGCACCTGTAGAGCACTACAGCGAAGCGCCAGAGCCTCTTCGCCAGCTCGGACATCTCTCAGGCAGCTTCATTCGTCGGCAGTAGCTCTCAGCAAGAGCAAGGGAAAGGGGAAGCAGGTGGATCGCTGGCCGGGATGGGAGCCAGGTAAGCAAAGCAGCTTCGGACACGCTACAACAGCTGACTCGAACGTCCTACAGTCATCGGTCTTGAGCTACACGTTCAGCTCAAGGGGAACGTCAAGCTGCTCTCTCCGGCGCGAGCTCTCTACGAGGCGTCGCCCAACTCTCAGATCGCTCCTTTCGATGCGGCGTTACCAGGATCGCTTCCGGTGAGGTCTGCTCTATTCCCTGCTTTGCCGAAGACTTGCTGACCCTCGTTTTATCGCAGACACTGAGCGCGGAGCCAGTTCGGCTCGCTCTCCTCGCTTGCCTGGCGCTCAAGAGCAACATCAACCCCACTTCCACATTCGACCGGAAGCACTACTTCTACCCAGACTTGCCGGCAGGCTTTCAAGTCACCCAGAAGTACTGTGAGCGCGGAGCAAGGGTGTGAGAAGGAGGCTCGGTGCTCATTTTTCTCCGTCCTGCAGCTCCTCTCGCCAAGGGTGGCGAGGTCCGGATACGAAGCGAAGCAGGAGGCTCCTCCCGAGCCTTCTCCGTGCGGTTAGATCAAATTCAGCTTGAGCAGGTGAGTTCGGCGCTGCGCTGGACAGCTCTCCAGGGTCACGGCTGACTTTCAGCTCGCCTCAAGGACACTGCCAAGTCTTTCCACGATCCCGAGACCGGCATGACCCTTATCGACCTCAACCGAGCTGGTGCTGCCCTCATCGAGATCGTCACCGAGCCCGACATGAGGTGAGCTTTCCCAGGCTGCTGCATGAGCTTGCGCCCGCTCACGAGAAATCATCAACAGAACACCCGAGGAAGCTGCTGCTTTTGTGCGAGCTCTTCAGTCCATCCTTCGACATGTCGGCACCTCAGACGCCAATATGGATCGAGTGCGCCGCTCGTCCTCTCCCGTGGCTTCTTGGCAGCTCGCTGACCTGCTTCCTTTCATTGAAAGGGAGAGCTCCGATGCGACGTCAACGTCTCGGTGCAGCGTACTGCTCCAGGCAGCCCTCGCGGGACTCGGTGCGAAGTCAAGAACCTCAACGGCGTTCGCTTCCTGCAGGGCGCTATCGGTGAGCTGAAGGGAGATCTACAGGTACGACGTCAGGGGCTGACTTCCTCCCTGCTCGCCCGCTCTCTCCAGAATCTGAGGTTGCTCGCCAAATCGCCGAACTCGAAGCGGGGCGGCCAGTTGTTCAGGCTACGAGGGGCTACGACGCCGTGAGCGGCCAGACCTTCTTCTTACGAGGCAAGGAGGACGCACCAGACTACCGCTACATGCCTGATCCCGAGCTGGGTCCCATCATCGTCTCCGAGGTGCGCTTTCTCTCTCCTCGCCGGCTCGCTCCTCGCCTCGCTGGGGTCTGACCACCCTCTCTCCGTCTTTCTCATCAACAGGCTCGCCTCTCTGCTCTCCGAGAAGCTCTCCCCGAGCTACCAAACGAGGCTTTCGACCGCCTGCAAACGCAGTACGGCCTCTCCCCTCGCGACGCTGGTATCCTCGTGGCTCTTGGTGAACACATGGAGGACGATGCCGCCGAGGGAGGAGCATCCCACTCTCAGGCTGGCGCGGGAGTACGCTTCTTCGAGGAGGTGGCGAAGGGGAGGGAAGGAAAGGTCGCCGCAAACTGGTCAGTCGTCTTTCGCCAGCGCTGCTGCTCTTCACAAGACTCGCTCACACCTTTTCAAATGCACAGGGTCCTCCACGAGCTCCTCGGTCAACTGTCCAAGGCCAACCTCACTCTCATCAACTCGCCGATCAGCCCATCTGAGCTCGGTCACCTCATCGACGCCGTCACCTCCGGCTCTCTCACCGGGACCTCAGCCAAATCTCTCCTCCGCACCTTCCTCTCCTCTCTCTCATCAACACGCCCCTCGCTCGACTCTCTCATCGCCGCGAACGCCACCACACCCGCTCCAGCAGACGGCTCGGCGGACGAGGCGCTCAACGCCCTCTGCGCCGATGTCGTCGAGGCGCTGCCTGTCGAGGCTGCCAAGGTTCGAGCGGGGCAGGAGAAGGTTTTGATGCGCATGGTAGGCGAAGTGATGAAGCGGAGTAAGGGTCGAGCCGATGCGAAGAAGGTCGGGGAGCGGTTGAAGCAGATGCTGAAGGCCGAGTAGCGAGGCTTAGACGAGCAGCACAGTGCAATACCCATGATATGCGTTATTAAGCCTCACTTGTCGTCTCCAGTGAAGCAAGGGACGTGACTGAGAGCAGCGAGCAGCGAGCAGTCGACTCTCAGCTCTTCGCCGAGCCGAGTTTTGAGATGCGAAATAGATACATTGAGACATGAGAGACATCTTGCTAGACTACTGGGGCGGTGCTGTACACCGTAGAAGGCTCGGCCTCGGAGAAGCTACTGCTTGGTACAGCTGAGGGTGGCTGCTCACCGGGGAGCTTCAGATCGGGGTAGAGAGACTGGCCGACTGTGGGCAGAGGGTCAGCGGCTGTACAGCATCTCTCTGAGACGACGAGACCACTGGGAGGTACCTTGACTGGGCAGCGGCTGAGCTTCTCGAGCATGTTGAATGAGGTGCTCTTTGAGCTGTCATAGCGTAAGGTAGGGGAGCGTTGACGGTGCGGGAGGTCAGTGGAGTCGTCAAAATACACCCTGCGACAATATTAGAGGGCTCACGTCGCCTATAGAAGCGTACTCGTTGGTGCAGAATCGCCAACGGCAAGCGTGGGCGTTGGAAGCACTTTCACTGCAGATAAAGCTTCATTTCAGTCCTACAGACTCTTTCTGTAAGCCAGAGGACACTCACGCCATATTTTTTAGCCACGAGGGAGAACGAAGAAGGGAAAGAGACGGAGCGCCGCTCTCAGCGGATCTCAGGCCTCAGAGCTCGCTTCGCAATCGCATGCACGCTGCACCTCGATACGACATGCTTGCACAGCTCAGACTGATGACTATTACCCTCACCTGGCTGCTTCCACCAGATTGTCCTTGACCACCGCCGGCGTGAGGAGCGACGAGCTCGTTGCGAAGCCGTACTCGGAGCGGGTCACTGGGGACGGCAGAGGTCAGCCACAGAGCATGAGCCACTGAAGAGATGAGCGTACAATTGTAAAAGGTCGAGTAAGCGTCGACAATCTCGTCCTGAGCGCGAAGGAAGGTCAGCTCGATACTCTTCGGCGCCGAGGAAGGAGAAACTCACCAGCAGCGGCGGCAAGAGGACGCCAATCGTCTTCTCGTCATTGAGATACACCCTCAGCTTCTCCACCACCTCCTGCGCCTGACCGAGCAGCGTCTTCTGGAACTCATCGTGGAGCGAAATGACGGCCTCGGGTGTCGCCCAATCCTGGCCGGGCAGATCCTTGCCGCCGGGGGAGGAGAGGAAGGCGGTACAGCGGTCGAGGAAGGAGCGGATGGGAGCGGCGATGCGGGAAGAGGAGTCCGAGATGAGGTCCTCGCAAGCGCGCTTGAGAGCCGAGTCGAGGTCCTGCGAGAACAGACGGTCAGCTCAAGCAGGCAGGCGAGGCAAGGTGCAGACTAACCGTCTTGGCGTCGGTCATGGTCTCGGCAAAGTTGGGGATACCCTTAGAAGCGAGTTCGAAGAGAGCGTTGGGGTTGAAGATGACGGACGAATTGCGAAGGAGGTTGACGAGAGCGTCTGTGAAAGCAGGAGTCAGCAGGCGTCGTTGCGTTTCGAGAGCAGCATTAGAGCTCACCTGTGACGGAGGAAAAGTCGGCTGCTCGCTCGATTTGTACGAGGTCGACCGAGCGAACCATCTCCTTCAGCAGCAGCAGGTGCCGGATGAGGAAGAGCTGGCCGTCCGTCTTGGACTCGGGCGTGCGCGCAGCGACCTGTACAGCAGCAGTGGAGAGCGATTGACGACAGAGGGTGACCGCCTCGCCTGCAAAGTCCTCGAAGATGGCCGTCTGTGAGACGGCGGGGAGGTCAGCATTCGGCGAACGAGCAGGCAGCAGCGAGCTCACGTTGACGTAGGTGTTGAGCTTGGAAAGAACCCAGACTGTCCGCTTCAGTGTCGGGTACCAAGTGACCTGCACCTCCTCCCTCGGCATCCTGAACCCTCCCACCTCGGTCTCCCTCAACCTCTCATCCTCGGTCCACAGCGTCAAGCCCTCGTCCTTGTACGCATCCAGCTTCTCCGGGTACTTGAGATCCTCCGCACCGGCGACGAAATGCAGCACCTCGCTTTGGATGACAGCCTGCGCGCGGAAGACGAGGCGAGTCTGCGTATCCTGCTGAATCGTCTGGAGGAGAACGCTGAACCTGAGTCGACCCAGCGAGGCCTTCATTGGTTCGGCGCCTCCTGCAGAGACGAGCGCGTCGTTTGGTGCATCATCGCCGAAGTCGTCGTCCTCGTCGGCGATGGACTCGGAGTCGAGGGCCATCATGGCGCTGAGCACGGTGCACAGCTCGCAGAGGGATTCCAGCTTGGGTTCGTGCAAGATGCGAGGGCGGAGGGAGTCGTAGAGGTAGTCGCAGAGAGATTCGAGGAATTGGCTATGAGGTCGGGAAGATCAGCGAGACGTTCGGAGACGCTGACCGAGGCGAGCTCACTAGGCTTCGGCCTCGCCGGTCGAGAAGAGCTCCTTGAACAGTGCCCACTCGCTCATCGAGATTCCACGAAGATGGTTGCAGCCAGCGCGAGCCTTGATCAAAGAGGTCAGCGACGCCTCGTCTCCAGTCGGCTGAACTTACCAGCTTGATCAGATCGCTCGACCCAGGATCCATCCTCCGTACTTCTTCAGCCAGCGGGGCAGCGAGTAGGCTTCCTCGTGAAGCGAACCAGACGGTGTAGCACTCCTGCAGCAGCGCGGCGTACTCGGTCGGCTCCGTTCGGCCCCGTTTCTCCAGCTCAAAGATGAGGATTCGAAGGCTCTCGGCCGTGCTAGAGAACTTGGCGTAGAGGAGGGCGTTGAGGGCGGTCTCCGAGAGTTCCTGTGGTAAAGCGTGTCAGATATGATCGTCGCTGCAGGTATGAAGCAGACCTCACCTTGCCGGCCATCTTCTCGGCTACCTCGGCCGTGAGCTTGCGGATGGTTGAGACGAAGTACATCTTGATGAGGGTCATCGAGCGAGTCAGACACTGCTGGAAGCGGATGAGGTAGATCTCGGCGTCCTTGAAGTCGCGCTGTAGGGGAGGATGTCAACCTGAGAGCCTCGTAGATGAGCGCCGAGCGACTCACGTTGGCCTTCAGGTAGTCCAAGCAGACGTCAAGGCGGTCGAGCATGTTGAGGAAGTCCTCTTGCAGCACCAGCTCCTCTCCGGGAAGGTTGAGCATGCGAGTAGCCGTCTCGAGCTCGCGGAAGTACTCGAGGCGCGCTCCAATCGCTTCGGTGACCTCGATGAGATGTTTCTGTGGGTACAGAGAGCGGTCAGTCAAGCTCAGAGATCTGATATCGAGCTCTCGCGCACCTGCTCATCCAACATAGTCTCACAGGCGAGCTGCAATGCCCTCGAGTTGTCCTCGACGAAGCGATAGTTGGCCTCCATCTCGCTCAGCAATCCCCGCGCGTCGTCCAGCTGCTCGAGCACCATCTCACAGCTATCAATGTACTCCTCCAGCTCGCCGAGGTGCTGACGGTAGATCTCCTCCTGCTCGCGCTCCATCGACTGCTCCACGCGCGTGAACCAATCGTGGAATTGCTGCGTCGTTTCGATAGGCTCGGTGATATCGAGGTTGTCGGGCGCTGTGAGGGCCGTACGAGGATCTTGTCGCGTAGAGCTGGCTGCTGAGAGAGGACGAGGGGAGCCGGTAGGAGAGCCGAGAAGGTGCAGGTTGACGTGGGAGCCCTTGCGCAGGACGGCAGAAGGTGTACTGGGTCGTGAAGAAGGCTGGGCGTTCTTTAATACGAGCTGTAGTGTATCACATAGTCAGCTTGGGTCTCACAAGCGCTGAGCAGAGCGAATTGGCGGCGTACGCGGGGCGGGAGTCGCTTCTCGGCGGCGGCAGTCGATACACGTGAGACGGAAGCTGCTTCGGCTGCAGAGATGGGCGCCAGCGAGTCCCAATCCTCCAGCGAGACGCGCGAAGTTGTAGGTCGATTCAACGACATGTCTAAGAATGAGGCGAACGACAACAAAGGAGCGCAGCGAAACCGGGATCACTCTCTCCCTTCGACCACATTGCTCGGCTCGCACTCGGCTACAACTCTCGCAGAGCTGCTCGGCTACAGCTTGCGCTCTTTCGCATGGCCAACCCTTACCCTGGCTTCCACCTTTCGCGGCTGGACTTCGCGCTCGAGGACCTCGCGTCGCTGCCATCGTATCAGCTCGCTCTCGTCGCATTCCACCCTCTCGCTACGCAAGGACATAAAGACAGGGCCGAGCTACTCTGGGGATGGGCGAGGGAGCAAGATCGTGCAGCAGGGAAAGCGGTTGGAGCCAACGAGGCGCGCGCGGCGAGGGCTGAGCTAGCGCTACAACGGGAGGAGCACCAAGCTGCCGAGCGGATGAAGCTGGAGGATGATGACAGTCTCGACCGCCTCAGGGAGCGGTTGGCGCAGGCGCAGTCCAGCATCGCCGAAAACGGAGGCGCGGTTCACTCAACTCGCTCGTCGGAAGGCGGCTGGCCAGCCCTTGATCAGCCCTGCGACTGGCGCGGGAACTCGTCTCCCTCCCATCAATGGGGGGGTCGTCGAGCATGCCCTTGCCGGACGTTCGAATATCGCAGCTTCGGTCTCGGCGCACGTCGTCGCCCCTCCTCCTCCGGCCGTCACTCCTCACGCCCCCATACTCTCCTTCTCTCGCTCCGGATTCATTCCAACTTTCCCTCCCAGCATCTTCCTTCCAAACCCACCTACCGCCATGCCCATCGCGACCGACTCTGTCCCCACCGAACTCCTCGACCGCCTCTTCTTCGTCCACATCGCCGTCCCTCATCCCGATGTCAATGCCAGACTTCTCCGCCACTTTCTCCTTCGTCCTCACGTCAGCAAGTACGGCCCGATGCCCATCGTACTCGCCAGAGTCCCCAGCGGCGCCTTCGCCGACCCTCGCTCGGACCCAACCCAGACGCACTTTAGCGTAGGCTATTGCACTCAGAAGGAGGCCGATCGGGGTGCTCAGAGGAACGATAGGAGGACCCTGCCTGCTGGGGCGCCGATCCCGCCTCTGGACCTCACTCTTTCGGCGACAACCACGCCGAAGCCGACATTCGACTACCTTTGGTCCAGCGTATGGCCACCGGCGCAGCGAGACTGGTTGGCCTACAAGGAGGTTACTCAGTTCGTCGGCGAATCACCGCCTCGGGTGAAGCGCAACATCACGGAGGAGTATCTTGAAACAATGAGGGTCCTCAAAGCGATCTCAGGAATCGTCGAGGAAGCGCCGGTCAATATGGCGGTCACCAAAGCAGAGAGGAAGGCGCAGCAGGCAGCAAAGAAGGCCGCGGCCAAGCAGCAGGTGCAGATGCAAGGCGCGCCGAAACCAAACGCTGGCAAGAAGCTCAAGGGATCTAACCAGCCGGCATCGAAAAAGGGCAAAGGTGCCGCCTATCATCTCTACTCCTCCGCCGTCCCCACTTCCCTGCCCTCTAGCGACTACCCCTACGGCTACGCGGCGCCGCCCTCGGCAACGAGCTGGAACCCGCCTCAGCCCGTCTACTCCTACCACCAACCTGCTCCTCACCTCCACGGTACCAGCAACAGTAATCAAACCTCCGACACCATCTCCTCCTACCACGGGCAATCGACTGAACCCTGTCGGCAGCAATGAGGCTTCGGCGAGTGCTTCGGCGGAGGCCGTCGGCGGGGCTCGGTCAAGGGAGGCGTGATGGGGACAGGGGAGAGCAGGTCGGCCTAGATTGACCAATCAAATCTGTTGCTCTGGCTATATTCGCATCAGCTCGCCGCAGCTCTTGCAAGCTTGACTTGGATCAGCAAAAGCATCGCCGAAGCGCTCTCGAGAGACAAACTCTCCAGCGAGTACCTCACCACGGCGTTTGGGACCTTCTGATTTCACTCTCTTGCTACAGCAGTGCTTCGCCGGCTCGACACTGGCTCTCGCAGCTCCATTACTCTGGATCTCGGCGAAAAGAGGGGGAGCTCGGCGCTTGAAGTAGAGGCGAAAAGAGAGAGATCTGCGTAGAGCAAGGTGACTGAGGTAATCCAGAGATTTGTACTTCTGTACCCTCTGCCATCGCTGACAGATTTGCACCTTCTCTCCTTTGTGCACGGACGCTCGACCGAAAGACGCGCTCGCTTTTTCTGCTTCCTACGCTCACCTCGGCTCTCCTTCACCGTCGCCAAGCAGAGAAGAAAGCTACTCAAACCTACTGCAGATCCGACAGCAATGGCCAATCCGTACCCCGCCTTCCATCTCTCGAAGCTCGACTTCCCCCTCAACAATCTGCCCTCGCTCCCGACGTACCAGCTCGCTCTCGTCGCCTATCACCCACGGTCGACCAAGGACCACTGTATGAATGCCGAGCTGCTCTGGAGACAAGCGCGGTGGCGGGACCGTACTGCAGGGAAGGAGGAAGGCGCAAACGAGGCCCGAGCGACCAAAGCTCAGCACGCGTTGCAGCGGGAGGATGAGGGCGCTATGGAGGGTATCCTGGCGGTGGATCCTACCCGTGAGCATCCATCCGCCTTGCTTTGCTGCCGAGACCGCACCTAACCCAGCACTCGCACCCTCAGCTTCCCCTTCGGCGCAAGCTGCAGCTCCTCCTCTTCCCCTCCAAGCCAACCCTCCTCCTCTTGCGCATATATCCTCCAATTCTCTTCCTCCTTCGGTCGACCCTCACGCCATGACGCCAAAGGAGCAGCTTGCGCTTACAAGGCAAAAGGATCCTGCCTCGACCGAGCTTCTCGAAACCCTCTTCTTCGTCCGCATCCTCATCCCACACCGCCAAGTCACCGCCGACCTTGTTCAACACTTCCTCATTAGATCTATAAACAGCACCGACCACGGCCCCATGCCCATTGTGGTCTACAAAGCAAAGCGCTGGTTCAAAATCGACCGCAACAGCGTGGGTCAAGCGTCCTTCTTCGCTGGATACCGCACCGAGGCGGAGGCTGTACTCGCCGTCGAGCGCAACCATGGGCAAGCGCTACTCCGAGCAGAGCACCTCCACAGAGAGGCCAGGACGCTCTCGGCAGCGTTGGAGAGCCGCCCGCCTTCGGAGCGGGTTCCCTGGGCGGCGGTCTGGCCGCCAGCGCAGCAGGATTGGCTGGCGTCGGGTACGATAACTCGATATGTTGGACGCGCACCAGAAGCCGGCGGCGACGGCGTCACCAAGGCGTACGGTCAAGAAATCGGCCGAGTCCGAGCGCTCGGTGTCGCGGCGGCGATTGAGCAACAGCAAGAGATGGTGCGCACGAGCAAGAGGAAGACGAAAAAGGCGGCGAAGAAGCAGCGGGAGAGGCAGGAAAGGAAGAAGGCGTCGAAGGCGGCAAAGATTGAGAAGAAGAAGCACTCGGCGCCGAAGAAGGCCTAAAACCGGTTCTCCCTCTCGCCCTCCATCCCCTTCAGCCACCTCTGCACCACCATCCTACACCTTATCGTCCTCTCCCACTCTCCCTTCCTCTCAACATACGACCCACCTTCTACTGCGCTCAGCTTCCTCCCGGGCCGCCGAACCTACTTTCGGCGCCGCCCTCTCTCTCCGCCAGCAACCCCCTCCACCCTCCATTCCCAACATCCAGAGTTACACCTCACCCCTCATCTCACGACTCATCGACCCATCCCCATCAGCAACGGCAACAAGACTTCGGCGGGAGCTTCGGCGATGGCAGTTCGGCGCAGAGTTGGGCGGGGGTTACCACGGTGGGGTTCACTTGGAGGCTCGAGAAAGTGTTAGCGTAGGCTTGAGGAGCTTTTAGAGTATACACGGGAGCATCACAAGATTTTCGACTCTCGGTCCCTCCTCCGCGAACGTCGTTCGGCGCCTTCAGCTTTCTCGCTCCTCATTTCTCCTCGTATCTCGCTCGTTCGTCTCTCGGCACCTCGCAGGATGGGCAGCATCTACGATGCATTCCACCTTAGCCGCCTCGACTTTAGCCTGGACGACTTAGCCTCCCTACCAACATGGCAGCTCGCGCTCGTGTTTGCTCACCCGCTCGCAACGCCGTTGCACAAGGAGCGGGCAGAGCTGTACTTTGGTCGAGCAAGGGAACGGGATAGGATGTCGGGGCTAGTGATTGGATCGAATGAAGAGCGGGCTGTGAAGGCGGAGCGGGCGCTGAGGAAGGAGGAAGGAGGCGAGACGCTGCTGCAGAGGGTCAAGCCTGAGCCGGGGCTGGAGGACGAAGCGCCAATCGCTTCTACCAATACTCGACAACCCTCTCCTGCTCCTGCTCCCCCTCCCCCAGCCGGTACACCCCCGCTCGAGGGGAGGAGATGGCCGCCAGCAGTCGAGCCCCGCAACAATCCAGCTCCACCTCCGCTGCCGGCTTATGGACCTCCGTTGAGGTATGGAGGACTAGCATCACCACCAGCTCCTCCTCCGCCACCGCCTCCAAGGCATCTCGAGCAAGAGTCGAGACATCGGGAAGCAACAGCGACAGCCTACGGCGCTCGCGCTCCTTCGCAGGCCGCCGAGCCTCGCGCTGGCCCTTTGCACTCGCATGCAGGGCACCACCCACCACCACCACCCACACACTACCCACCCCTTCCTCCCCCAAACCACGACTCCCTCCCCCTTCCCGACCAACGAGCCCTGGTCCCCTCGGCGTTGCTCCCCTCCCTCACCTGCCTCACCTACACGATCCCCTCCGCCAAGATCACGACCACTCTACTCCGACTCTTTCTCCTCCGTCCCTCGAGGAGCTACGGCCCCATGCCCATCTTCATCAGCGACCCTTACTCCTTCGCCGCGACGCCTCACGAGGTCTTCTTCTACGTCGCCTACCGAACGACAGAAGACGCTCTTCACGCGCAACGCGCCAACGATGGAAAGAACCTCCCTTCCATTACACCTACGGGTCATCTTCCCCTCTCCGTCGTCATCTCTGGTCCCGCCGACCGGATCGCCGAGCTCAACAGCACTCTCCGATGGGAGCACGTCTGGCCCGTCGCCCAACGCTCTTACCTCGCCTATGGGGTAATCCCTCCCTTCGAAGGGGTACCACCGCTTCAGGAGAAGGGAGTCATCGTCAGCGATAGGTATCAAGCCGAGGCGAGGAAGGTCAGCGAGGAGATTAGGATCGCCGAGATGCTCAGGATCAGGGATGGCGGAGCGCCGCCAACCTTGATACGTCCTCCAGCGAATGGCTCTGGTATTGGTGCTGGTGGGCAGGGAGGAGGAGGTGGGAAGCAGCAGAAGAAGCAGGAGAGGAAGAAGCGGCTTCGGGAGAATCAGCGGGCGGCGCAGGACAACGGACAACAACAGGCCGAGACGCCGAATGGAGGAGGAGGAGGTCACCAATTTCCCTACGATCCACCTCAGCAGCAGCCCGACGTTTCGCAGCACGACGAGCGTGAGAGGGAATACTCGGTCGCCGAGGATGGATTCGCTTCGACTCCCATCGAGCAAGGTCACTACGATCCTGGCACGCCCACGAGGCACGAAGAAGAGGACAATGGCCAGCAGGAGTACAGGGAGGACACGCCGCTGGACGATCGCCTCCCTTTTGCCTTTCCCTTCCCTTCGGCGAACGGAGGAGGCGGCAAGCGAGCGAGGTATATATGAGCGAGGGATGTCGATTAGGGAATAGCGATCGTGGTGTACTTTCTAGCTTGTTGTAACACTCCACCGCTCGCATTATCCTCATTCAAGTGCACCTACCTCTCGTCTTTCGCAAGCAAAACGCGGCTCTCACTTGTCCACTTCCTCGTCGTTTCTCTGCTCGCCTCTCATGCCGCCCTCCGCCCGTCCCAGCAAGAAGACCAAGCTCTCACGCGAGCCCTCATCCTCTCCCCCTCCAGAAGAGGTCGATTCCGAAGAGGACGAGTGGGAGCAGGAACGAGTTCAAGCTGGACCTTCGTCGTCGCGCTCTAAGCAATTTGAGCAGGATGATGAGGAGATGGCCTACGACGAGGATGAAAGTGAAGAGGAGGATGGTGTAGGACAGTATATGGAGGATGAGGGCGAAGTGATGCAGAGTGAGGATGAAGAGGTGCGTTCTCCCGCCGCTCTCTCTGGAGCGCCGTAGCTTGGCTGACTGGGATCTGCTGCATTACAGGAAGCGCTAGGCAAACGTACGCTCTCGTATTCTGTAGCGTGTGCTCCCTTGCTGACCGCTCCTCGCCTTCGACAGAGCTCTCATCCATCCCGTTCGGCTCGCTGCTCAAAGCGACCAAGAAGCTCAAGTGGTCCGAAGCCAAGGCCAAAGCTCGAGCACGAGAGCAAGCTGGAGGAGAATCCGACGAGGAGGAGGAGGATGAAGGCAGGGGGATGACGATTGGCGAGAAGGCGAGGAGAGGGAGGATGATCAGGAAGGATGGAAGGTTGCAGGGTGTGGATAGGAGTAGCAAGCATGCGTGAGTTGCTCAGCGACGAGATTGAGGGTGATGGGTGCCGAGCGCTGACGAGCGCGATGTTTGACTGCAGACCGATGGAGATGAGCTCGAAGCGAGCTGTCGGCCGAACGAGGCAGATTGTCGAGACTCAGGCCAACGTATGTTCTCACTTACTCACTCTTCCTCTCTACGACTGACCTCCTCTCTGCGCCAACAGCACGCCCGCGACCCCCGCTTCGACTCCCTCTCGGGAGGGTTCAAAGCCGACCTCTTCAAAACGGGCTACTCTTTCCTTGCCACCGCACAGACCGCCGAGCTGGAAGCAATGAAGAAGACGGCTGCTGCTGCGAGGAAGAACCATCTGCTGCCGGAGGAGGAGAAGGAGCGGATCGAGGCGGCGTTGACGCGGATGCAGAGCAGGGAGGTGAGTAGGAAGACCAAGGAGAGGGAGGGGGAGGCGTTGAAGAAGTGGAAGAAGGAGGAGGAGGAGAAGAGGAAGGGAGGAAAGAAGGAGTTTTATCTCAAGAAGTGTATGTCGTTCTTTCCTCCGCTCTCATCTCGCTCGCCGAGCTGACCGACCCCTGAACTCAACAGCCGACCAAAAGGCCGTGCTGCTCAAGGCCAAGTTCGACGTGCTGGCGCAGGACAAGAAGCAGTTGCGCAAGGCGGTCGAGAAGAAGCGCAG
The DNA here is from genome assembly GCA_001600635.1 of Leucosporidium creatinivorum. Lineage (NCBI taxonomy): Eukaryota > Fungi > Basidiomycota > Microbotryomycetes > Leucosporidiales > Leucosporidiaceae > Leucosporidium > Leucosporidium creatinivorum. Next base: position 239,190 of record BCKL01000011.1, on the reverse strand, counting down.
AAAGACGGCCAACAAGGACAAGAAGCTCTTGCCCAACACGAGGTAGTCGGCGCCGAGCTTGGTTGGAGAGGTGGGGGGCAAGTCCTCCATTTTGGGAAGCAGATAGCTGGCAATGCCGTAATACGATGTACCCTGCTTTGCCCTCGTCGTCTGTCCTCGAAAGAACAGCGAAACCCAGCAAGGAACCTCTAGCTCGGCGGCCGAGCAGACTGTCCTCCTCGTCTGCTCAGCCTTCTGCAGCAAGCCTGAGACCTCCAGCGTACCTCCAGCATCTCTGCCTGTTCCTTCTCAACACCATCCGCTGCGCCTCCCAGTCCCCTCTCAAAGCGCCAACTCGAGAGCATCCTCACTGCTCGGCAGCCGTCCAGCCGCCTGGCCCTTTTGGGAAGATGAATGAAACTGCGCGCCTTCAATGTTACACACGGGACTCGGCCTTCCGCAAGCCCCCTCGTATCTCCTCTACAGCTCTACATGCTCCCATCCCAGCGACGAATCCAATCATCTCGACCGCCTTGCGTCCTCACTCCGCTCGCCCGAGAGCTGCCTATGACTCGAAGTCGAGCTTGCGGAATCCCTCGACCTGTGTGTAGACGTATATCAGCAATGCCCAAGCTATCTTAGCCCAGCCAGCGCCTGCTTCTCGCGAGCGAAAGAGAGAGAGAGCTGAGCTAACCCTGTTAGTCCTGAGCAAGTCGAGGTACTTGGCGGTGAGGTGGTGGCACTGCTCGTAGTGGTTGACTCCCTCGGTCCTCCAGCACTTTTGTAGCTCTTCACGGACGAGACGGGCCTCCATGACCCCGATCCAGGATTGGCGGATCTTCTCCTCGCGAGAGAGGAGGATCTCTGTTGTAGTAGAGTTAGCTGGTTAGCAGTGGGCTTGAGTTAAGGAGGAAAGTGAGCGCGAATGTACCCTTGTAGTCGGCGGGGACGGCCGAGACGGGTGCTGGTGCGGAGGGAGTAGCGACGGGCGACACTGAGAGAGAGAGCAGCGAGTTAGCCGCTGTAGGCCAGTACAGCGAGAGCAACTCTGCTACAGAAGCTTTGAACGTACTGGTACAGAAAGGGAAGTGAAGCCGAGAAGAGGGATGCGGAGGGAGCTAGAAAGCGAACAGACGCGCTCGAGATGGGTTGTCCTCCCGCCAGCTCGAGTAACGACGAGCCTTCCCCTTTGCACTTCTCTCTGTAGGTCATGAGATTGTACAGCTGTACTATCTACAGCCTGGTTAAGCGCCTGCTGACCCCCGCCTCCCTACACAGCTCCGCCCGTCTCCACCAACATGGCTGCCGCTTCTCCCGCTGCTCTCAATGAGGTCGTCATCACACACCGCTCCTCCCTCCACCCTCGTCCAGATGTCACCTTCGCATACGGTACAGCCGGCTTCCGTACCTCGTCAGTCCTCCCTTCCCATTCCCGCACGCGCCTCGAAACGAGCGAGCTCAGCACCGCCGAAACGTTCGTTGAGCTGACCCACGTCTGTCGACCTGCAGGGCCGACTTGCTGGACAGTGTCATCTTTCGTGTGGGACTTCTCGCTGCTCTCAGGAGTAAGAAGCTTGGTGGGAAAGTCATCGGAGTGATGGTCACCGCTTCGCATAACCCGGAGAAGGTGAGTTTCTCGGTCCTCCTCTCTCTACTCGAGCATCACTGATCACTACACCACACAGGACAACGGTGTCAAGCTCGTGGACCCCATGGGCGAGATGCTCCACTCCTCCTGGGAGGCCTACGCTACCCAGCTCGCCAACGCCCTCAGCGCCGAAGCCCTCATCGCCGCGCTTCAGCAAATCGTCCTCGCGGCCGAGATCGACTTGACCATCCCTGCCACCGTCGTCTACGGCCATGACACTCGTCCTTCCTGCCCTGGTCTTGTCAAGGCTCTGGAGGATGGATTGGAGAGCATCGGCGTCAAGGCCATTCCGGCGGGATTGGTCACTACTCCTCAGCTGCATTATCTCGTCAGGTGCTACAACACTCAGGGAACCAAGGAGGCGTACGGAGAGGCTACCATTGAGGGCTACTACCAGAAGCTCGCAGCGGCGTACACGACTCTCGCCGTTCGTCTTTCTTCCTCCTCGGTCGTCGACTGAAGGCCTCGCTGACTCCTTTGCCCTTCCTTCCTTCCCTCCATCTCCAATCTCATCACACCCCACCAACAGAAAGGCCGTCACCTCCTCCCCGCCCTCACCATCGACTGCGCCAACGGCGTCGGCGCTCCCGCTCTTAAAGCCTTCTCCTCCACCATCTCGCACGACATTCTCCCCCTCATCATCACCCGGGACGACACGACCACTCGCGGCGCCTTGAACTCGGAATGCGGAGCCGACTACGTCAAGACCAAGCAGCAAGCTCCCCCGGGCACTACCCTTGTGCCGTATCAGAGGTATTGCTCGTATGATGGGGATGCGGATCGGATTGTCTATTATTATGCGGATGGGAAGGGGGTGTTCCATTTGCTGGATGGGGATAAGATTGCCGGGTTGGTCGCGGGCTTCATCATGGAGTTGGTCAAGGGGGCGGGATTGGAGTTGGAGGTAGGAGTGGTGCAGACGGCCTACGCTAATGGAGCGTCGACTGAGTACCTCAAGAACGTTCTCGTGAGTCCCTATTCTCCCCTCCGACGGTGTCGTCCGATTCGGAAGCTGTCCTCGGTCGCCTTCTCTCGTTGCTTCCACCTCGACCTCCTCGGCCAACGCCTGACTAATTCCATTCACCCTCCACCACTCCCACCGACGTCTCTCCCCATCTACAGAACGTCCCCATCACCTGCGTTCCCACGGGCGTCAAGCACCTGCACCACGCCGCCGAATCCTACCCCATCGGCGTCTACTTCGAAGCCAACGGGCACGGCACGGTCCTCTTCTCCCCTACCGCTCTTTCAACCCTTTCCTCCCACTCGACCCCTTCCCCCGCTCTGTCCAACCTCCAAGCCCTCACCGAGGTGATCAACCAAACCGTCGGCGATGCGCTGAGCGACATGCTCCTCGTCGAGACGGTCCTTCTCCACCGTAAATGGGGACCAGCGGAGTGGGATGCAGCGTACACGGATTTGCCGAATCGGTTGGTCAAGGTGTTCGTGAAGGATCGGTATGCGTTTAGCACTGAGGATGCTGAGAGGAAGGTCGTCACGCCCGAGGGATTGCAGGCGGGTGTCGAGGCGATTGTGGCCAAGACGGAGAAGGGACGGAGTTTCGTTAGGCCGAGTGGGACCGAGGATTGCGTGAGGGTGTATGCTGAGGCGGCGACGAGGGAGTTGGCGGATGGTGAGTCGTCTCATGCAGTGCTGAGACGAGAAAGGCCGAGCTCGAGAAGTAAGCTGACCTCCACCTCGCTCAACTGCAGAGCTCGCCCAGTCGGTCGCTGCCCTCGTCTTTGGCATCGCAGGAAAGGGAGACCGCCCCGCCATCTTCTCGTAGACCGGCCGAGCTCTGGTCCCCGTCCCCTTTCTCTCGCATTCGCTGCACTTGCAGTCGTTCCGTTATCCTTTGGAACAGAGACACTGGTGTTGAGTCTATACGTCTTCGTCGTCGGCTCCGCGATCTCTCGCTCGCCAGCCAGCGTCGTTCACACTCGGCGGAGCCTCTCCTGCTCCCGAGCCCCTTGCTTGCTCGCCGATTCAGAGACAGTGATTCTAGGTATAGTAGTACTCGTAGCAAGTCACGAACATCACACGCCCCCTACACTACATCAGCCCCTCGCGCCTCTACCTCCCGCTCTTATCCTTCTTCCTCTTCTTCCTCTCGCGCCCTTCATCACCCCCGGTCTTAGTCCCACTACTCTGCTTCTTGCCTCCGCCCTGCATGACGCGCTCCAACGCCCGACGAGTCTCGCCTTGAGGGAAGGTCTTGATGTCGTAGTAGTCGGCCGCGAACTCGAGGAGCCTGCGAGGTCGGGCGTGAGGGAGGGGCGGGTCAGCGGAGAGTTGAGGAGAGGGGAAAGAGGGCAGCAGGACGTACCACTCGGGCCGGACTTCAGTGACGGTGCGGATGAAGTTACGGGTGGTGAGCACGAACTCTGTAGGATGGAGAGCGAGGTCAGCGATGAGCTCTCGGGGATAGCGACGCGGCGAGGCCGAGTAAAGCAGGAAGGGGAGGACCGAAAGACCTACCGTTGTACAATACCCACTCGGGGTTGTTGTCCAGACCGTTACTAGGGTGCAGCCCGACAATCTGGTTGTCCTTGACCGTAGTGTAGCCATTCTTGTCTCCCTCGCGATGCGCAACGTGCATGAAGAAGCCGCACGTCAGGGCACGGCGGATGTTGTCGTAGTAGGACTTGTCCTCAAAGTTGGTTGAGACGAGGTCGCTGATCACGTGAGAGACAAGGGTCAGCTCGAGAAGCGAGTGGAGTGAGGAGAGAGAGAGAGGGAAGAAAGAAAGAAAGAACGAACAGATCCATCTTCTCCATCGAGCGCTTGAGCTGGTTGCGAACGTTGTCGGCCTGCTGCATCGCACGGAAGGAGACGTAGTTGGCCCAGCACCACTGGCTATCGGGGTCTGCGCAGCGAGGACGGAGGTCAGCGCCGAGGTTGCGGCGCTGCATTTCGATCGTAGAGGCAAGAGAGAGGACTCACTCGTCCTGTAGGCGTGGTAGAGGTTGAGCAGCGACAGGTGGTCACCGTGAGGGTGAGCGAACTGGGCCTTGGCCTCGTCGGCCTCCTTGCGCTGACTGTTGGGACGGAGGTAGGGGTTGGGAACTGCGCCGCGAGAGGAAGAGGTCAGATATGGCCATCGAGGATCCGGAAGCGAGGCGACGAAGCTAACCGGAAAGCATGGCGGCGATACTGAGGATCTCGTTGGAGCACTTGAACTCGGGCGAGACGATGAGCATCTTTGCGAGTTGAGGCTCGAGGGGGAAGGTCGACATGAGGTCTCCGAGGGGGGTGAGGTCTGTCCATCAAGGAGGGTCAAGTCAGCATTCGTCGCGCATCATCCAATGAGCAAAGAAGCAAGCAAAAGACTCACTGCCCTCGTCGTCGAAAGCGGCCAAGTAGTTGAGCAGCTCCAACGCCCTCATGACCGTCTCGGGCGCAGGAGGGTCCATGTAATCAAAGTGCACCAAGTCGTCGATACCGAGCTTCTTGAGTTCGAGGATGACCGAAGCGAGGTTGCAACGCAGGATCTCGGGGTAGGTTTGCTCCTCGAGCTGTGGAGATGAGCGCGGCGCCGAGAAGTCAGCTCCCTGCCGCCCGAGCAGGAGGAGAAACGGGGGACGGGACCACACCAACTCACCTCCTTGACGAAATCGCTCTCCGTGTACAACCTGAAGCACTTTCCAGGCCTTGTCCTTCCCGCACGCCCGGCCCTCTGCTGAGCACTCGCCTTGGAGATGGGCGACACCAACAGGCTCTCGACCCTAATCCTCGGGTTGTAGATCTTCTGCTTGGAGAACCCAGGATCCACGACATAGACGATGCCATCAATCGTAAGGGACGTCTCGGCGATATTAGTCGAGATGACGACCTTCCTCCCTGGCGGTCCATCGGGGGTCCTCGGCGCCGGCGCCTTATCGAAGATCTTCTGCTGCTGCTGAGGGGGGAGGGACGAGTAGAGCGGGATGGCACGGAGGGGTCCGATCGAGTGGGGGAGGTTGTCCGCTTCCATCGAGATTTTACGGCACGCGTCCTCGATCTCTTCCTCTCCCGTGAGGAAGACGAGAATGTCGCCCTCGCCTTCGGCTTGGTGGATCATCAGGACCGTGCGGATCGCTGCTTCGAGGTAGTCGGGTTCGGGCTCGGGGGTGTAGAAGCTGTGGTGTGGTGGGAAGGGAGGAGGGAAGGGCGCGCGGAGCGAGCGGGGAGGAAGACGGTTCAGCGCGCCGAGGACGAGGGAAGGGGTGTCGTAGGAATGTTGTGGCGGCGAGAAGGAAGACAATTGACGAGAGAATAGTCAGTAGTATGTTTGCTGAGTCTACAGCACCAGGACCAACCACGCACACCTCGACGGAGAACGTCCTTCCAGGGACCTTGAGCAGCGGTGCGCCGAAGAAGTAGTTCTGGAACTTGGCCGCATCGAGAGTAGCGCTCATGACCACAATCTTGAGGTCCGGTCGCCTCTTTGCGATGTCCTTGAGCAGGCCCATGAGGATGTCGGTGGCGAGGGTCCGCTCGTGCGCTTCGTCGAGGATGACGGTCGAGTAGCGCGAGAGCATGTGGTCGTTCATCGCTTCGCGGAGGAGCATTCCATCGGTCATGTACCTGTCCAACGACAATCGTCAGCTTTGAGGCTCGGTAGGAGAGGCTGGGAGGGTCCGCCGAGCGAGGGGAAAGAGAAAGAAGCCAAGCCGAGATGACTCACTTGAGGAACGTCTTGGGACTGGTGCAGTCCTCGAAACGGATCGAGTATCCCACCTCATCTCCGAGGGAAACGTCCATCTCATCAGCGACACGCTTGGCGACCGACATGGCGGCGACTCGACGAGGCTGGGTGCAAGCGACCTGCAGTCCCGGTCGGCGGAGGTGAGGCAAGTCGGCGTAGGCGACGTATTGAGGGATTCTAGGCACGGTCAGACGGGGTCAGCTCTGCTTCGTCGGATAGAGCAATGCCGAAGCAGAGAGAAAGCTCACTGAGTCGTCTTTCCACTCCCCGTCTCTCCGACCATGACAGTGAACTGGGAGCTCTGGAACATTTCGATGAACTCGCTCATCTGTTGGTGTACCGGTAGGTTCTTGCGCAGCTGGAGGATGTCCATGTACCGCTTCGAGTGAGGGCGGAGGGTGAAGGGGTTGGTGGGGCCGTCCTGTGCGAGTGAGATGAGCGGGTGTGTTAGCTGTCGACTGGTACGGTACAAGCTTCTACCTCGAAGCTGGCCCCTGCAGCCGCTCGACCTCTTCGGAGAACAACCATGACTTGGGGAAGCGAGCTGAGAATCGAACGGCCGGGTTGCTTACCATGGCCTTCTCGACCTGCTTGCCATCAATCTTCCTAGCGATCCATCCATCCAAAGGAGCTCCTCCCTCGGCTGATCCACCAGCAGCAGCACCGCGTTGGTGAGGCTCGAGGTGAGCCAAGTAGGGGTTGTCGCTCATCGAAGGGGGAGACGCTCTTTTGAGAATCTGCTCGACAGCAGGGCGAAGAGGGCGAAGGAGGGAAGGGGTACAGAAGCGCAAGGGTAAGCGCTGTGCTGTAGTGTTGAAGCTCTGTAACGAGCTGAACGGGCGGAGAGAAGCGAGAACGAGGAGGGAGGGAGGAAACCAACCAAGCTGACCCTGGGCGAGCGCGAGAGTCGAGCAAAAGACGCTGAGCAGCTGCGAAGGGGCGAGCTGAGAGTACTTAGTGACTTGCTAGATATTCGATTGTAGCTAGCTTGTAATGACTATTTGAACAGCAATTGTTACATCTGCAAACCACCCTCGCTCTCCCTATCCCTCGACCGAGCGCCGAACCTCCTTCGAAGCTCATGCCTCCTCGGGACCGCTGCCGGGCACGAGCATGGCTACATTGTTGCCGTTGAGCAGGGTGGAACCAGATAGCTTCTTGCTCGTACGTCCTGTTGGTAGGTTCTCGCTGTAGATGTAGGTACAAGGCAGAAGGTCAGCTTCAAGCGAGAGGAGAGAGCAGCTCCGCCTCTAAGGAAACGCACAACTCGGTCACATCCTCGAGCACCATGTCTATAGGGTTATAGAGATTAGCTCTCTAATTGCCAACAAAGCCCAAGCAAGCAACGGCTACTCACTGACATAGTCGTCGAATCCCAATAGAGTGCCGGTGAACTCGCGCTCTACAGGCGACGAAGAGGGTCAGGGTCAGTTGAGGTACAGAGCTGCAGCAGAGTAGAAGTGAGCTGACCAGTCTTCATAATGACCCAAATCTTGGACCCGATGGCCTTGTCAATCAGCTCGAGAGGGAGGATAGTCGACGCCATGGCTGCTGCGACGTTCAGCGAGGGGATTGTAGGACAGTAGCAAGGTCAGCAGCTATTGTAACAAAGCAGCTGAAAGTAACTGCTCACCTACAGAAAGAAGATGGACTGCGACGAACTGAACGCGGACAAGGGCAAAGCGAGCACTCGAGGTCTCTCTCCTGCCCCTCACTGCTTGTTCTTGCTTAGCACTCGACTCGGTTCGACTACAGGATAATGCGTCCACCGCCGTGTCCCCCTTCTGCTACCTCCTTACGCTCATTACTCGCTTCACCACCATTACGCCCCCGTCCCTCCGCTTCAACCTCGAATCCGGCCTCGTCCCTCTCGGCTAGACGGTGGATCAGCGACAAGCAGTCCTTCCGAACCAGGCATGGGAATATCAAAGTCGACTTGGTGCGTTGCTATTTGCTGTACCGTCTCCAAGGTGCTCGTCAGCCGCAAGGAGGAGCGGCAGCGCGGCATCCCCTCCCCTCCCCTCCCCTCCCCACACCTCTCGCTCACCCTCTCTCTGCAACCTCTCCAGACCTCCAAACACGCCATTGGAGTAGCACAATCTCGTGGCGAACGAGCGTAAGCAGCCCTCTATACCCCTGTACCCYCCCCCAACCCGCCTCGCCCTCTCGCAGCCGGCGTCAGGCGCGGCGCCCTACCCCGTGAGCCGCCCAGGCTCGGTCGGCCTGACTTTTTTTGCCCCCCTCCGCGACTGCAGATATCAAGAAGATGCGTATACGGTCAGCTCGGTGATTGTCCCGCAGCCGGCCTTGAAGCGCAATATCCTCGGCGTCAGCGGAGGTGAGGCGCCGGTTGCTCTCCTCTCCTGCGCTCTGCATGGCGGACGGACCTCTGAGGTCTTTCACGGGGAACTGGGACTACGCTGACGTTGACACTGCAACACGACAGCTGCTGGATGGTGGAACGACACGTTCGAGGGATACCCCGGTGAGGATAGCAGTCCCGGCGCCGAGAAGAAGCGGCAGGTGGCCATGTTCGCAGTGTTTGACGGGTGAGTGCTCGTCTTACCGGACCTGCCTACAGAGCTTGCTATTCCTCCTCCTCCCATGCTGATCCTTCGCTCTCCCTCCCCTCCCTCTCCCCTCTCGCAGTCACGGCGGCCCCCAAGTATCCACCTACCTCCGCGCCCACCTCGCCTCGCTCCTCGAATCCTGCAAGCCGGCCGACATCGCCAAAGAGGTGGACGAGTACCGCGCCCTCGGCGGCTATCTCAAGAGGTATAGAGGAGGCCCGTTGGATAGGTTTCGGGCAAAGAGTGATGAGACGGAGGAGGGGAGGAGTGATATGGGATTGGATGAGATGTGTGTGTTGGCGTTTTTGCAGGTGAGTGGTGGTGCTGGCTCAGGAAGCGACTGGACGGGAAGCGCCGAGCGCCGAGAGCTGACCTTTCTTTGTCTATTCCCCATCATTCTCCTCCATTCGCCCCGCTTCAACTCCCTTCTACGCATCTTCTACCGCTTCACCATCCCTCGCACCCCTCCCAGGCCGACAACGCCGTCCTGGCCGACCTCGCTACCAAGAAATCTGGCTCCGTCGCCACGCTCGCTCTGATCCACTCACTCGACACGCCCCACGCCCTGCCCTACCACTCCTCCGCCCTCCTCTCCCTAACCATCGCCCACCTCGGCGACACGCGCGCCCTCCTCGCCTCCACCTCGGGCCGGGTCCAAACATTAACAGAAAACCATCATGGCGATTCGAGGATCGAGAGTGAGCGGTTGAGGCAGAGCGGCACGGGAATCGTGACGGATAGCTTTGGGGAGAGTCGATGGGGGGGCACGCTGGCTAATACGAGGGGAGTGGGGGATAGGGAGTTTAAGACGCTTGGAGTTATTGGGGAGCCGGAGGTTAGTAAGCGGGTGCTGAAGGGTGAGTAAGGGCTTCTTGTCGAGGTGTTGAGCTGCTTGGCGCGCTGGGCGGCTGAGCGCAAGGTTTGACTTCGTGATCGCCGAGCTGACTCGCCTTGCCTTCCATTCCCTTCCGCCTCTTCCTCAACTTCGTGCGTGCGTGCGCCATCCCCTCGCCGCACCCCGCCACCTTCCTTTACACCTCTGTCCTCCATGCCGCCCGGCCCTGGACACAGGCGACGAATGGTCCTTCCTCGTCCTCTTCTCGGACGGCATCTCGGACGCCATGTCCGATCAAGAGGTCGTCGACCTCTGTCGGGGGATCAAGGATCCAACACAAGCGGCGAAAAAGATTGTCTCGTTCGCGGAGGATGTGGGAGGGTGAGTCCGAGTCCGAGTCCGAGTCCTGTTCTTGTTCTTGTCTTTTCTCCTTCCCTCGCCACTTTGGCTCGGCGCGCGCCCGCCTCTCCTTCCCTCAACCTCCCTTCTGCTCAAGCACAGGCGCTGACTAATTTTTTGCTTCTGAATCTTGTCGATTGTCAACAGCGAGGATAACATGACCTGCATCGTAGTTCCCCTCCCCGGCTGGGGTCGGATGGGCGGCGTCGACTCGAGCGCCTCGAGGAGGGAGTACAGGCTGAGGCAGGTCACGGGCGCGAGCTCGAGGCAGAAGAGGATGTAGAGTGTATTTTCGGTTTCGGTCGTGTTGGAAGCAATCTTGTTGTATCAGCATCGTCGCTCGGTCAGCGAAGGCAGAGCGGGTTCGGCGAAAGCGAGGCGTCGAGTGAGGGTGCAGCCTCATGTCCAGCATCTCCAATTGGGAGAGCTAGCGGTCTGGAGGGTGAGCATACAAGCCAGCAGCAACAGCCTCGCAACCTCGTCCTTTCGCACCCTTGAACCAGCCAATCAGAGCACCCGAGCCGAGGGGATGATATGTCGACCCAAGGTCAGGAAACACTTTCGAGGTGCACTAAATGGGCTTGGTTCGCCACAGGAAGCGGCGCAGGGACCTGATAATCAAAACTGAGTGGAAGTTTGAAATCTGAGTGAGTACGAAGGAGTGCAGCGACGTCCAGCTCTCGTCTCTTCCTTCGCCGAGTGGAGGGAAGACGAAGTTAAGTCTATGGGAAGCGTTGTTGAGCTCGCCGCTGTATAAGAAGCGAGGTAAGGACTCTAAATTCGAATGCTTATTCGCCTTTGTAATCTCGAAGGGATGGCACTTGCCGAGCGGACTGAGGCTGCTCGTCTGCTCTTCGCCGAAGCCGGCGAGAGCGGAGCTCAAATCACGTAGAACCCTGCGTGGCGGTTGAGCTTGCGAGAGGGATGCGATACAGAGATATAAGATGCACAGCTAGCGTGCTGTGGTTCTCAAGACGCACACTGCTCATCGACCGAAGTGTCGGCTCGGACTTCGCCCGCCGCCCGGCCGCCTCGCCGAACTTTCGCGCTCGGCTGCTCATCTTCGGGATTGCGAGTCATTCAGCTGGAACCATCGGCTGTTGCATCAAGTTTCCGCCACACTCCAAAGCAGCTCAAATCCGCCTCCTCCTCGAGTCGTCTGCACATTCGCTCGGTCAGCCCTCGGCGGCATGAAGCTGGCCGAGCAGAATCGACCAACGCGCCTCACAGCTCAGCGTACCACGTCTCGCAAGTAAACCCTCCCTTCGCTTCAGCATCGTGCCGACAGCGGACGAAGCGCTTGCTGTCGCTTCTGCGCTAGTCGAGCTTCTGTATGCTCGTTTTAGTGCGAACGAAGTGGAAGAGCTGGACGAGGGCAGGATTGAGAGGCGCAGGGGCAGCGTCGGAGAGGGCGACGAAGAAGTCGGCGTTGGAGAAGGGGAAGAGGTAGATGAGGCCGAGGGACTCGAGTTGGGGGAAGGAGGAAAGGATCGCCGAGAGGGGCAGGGGAGCATGTGTCTGCGAGGAGCATGCTGTCAGTGGAAGAGTGACCATACCCGGGACGAAGTAAGCTCACAGCACCTCCTCCGAGCTCTGCTACGCCCAAAGTCAGCTCGCGCACTTGCGGGAGCGCCAAACGTTTCCACGGCCAGGCGGTCGGGGCTCTCACGACGCGCGCCTGGTGGATGGTGATCTTGCGAAGAGCTTCCGCCGTGCTGTACGCCAAGAGGAGTGCGACGGGAAGCTCCGTGTTTTCGTATGTGCGAGACAGACTGATCTCGAGGACTTCGAGGGCGAGCGGCAGCCTCCACTGCTCGACGAAGGGGTTAGCTCGGACAGCGGTGATGGAGAGGCAAGCCCAGCTTACTAGCGAGTTGGAGCACTGAGCCAGGGTTTGTGTGCAGGTCTCGAGTACTCCGATATCGTCGAGGTGTACAGCTTGACAGAGGTGCAGCTCGCGCAATGTAACGAGAGCAGCGACCAGCGCTGTACCCACGCCCGGTACGAGCTCGTTCCAATAGTTGACAAGACACTGCAAGTGCTCAAGCATCCCGAGCTCTTGGTCTGCTTGAGCGATGTCCGACCATGTCTCGTCGACAATGAACGTTCGAAGCGAGGGAACCGCTCGGCCGAGACTGAACTGCTGGTCCTGCCACCTCGAGCAATAATCCAGTTGGAGTCGGCGGAGACTCCTCAGGTTGGAGAGGGCTTTTGTGATGCCCCAAAGTACCTCGAGGTGGCCTCCATCGCTAGGCTCGAAGGAGAACGACGTCACCGCCGAGAGGAGGGGCAAGGCGATGAGCGACATCTGGCTGTAAGTGTACGTCAAGCTCCAAGCGAGCTCCTGGACGAAGGCGTGGATCGTTTTGGTGTGATAGACGTGGGCAATGTCGGACTCGTCGTGGTCCTCCTCGCTCCAGACGAGCTTTCGCCACGCGAGCGGTCGAGCCATGGCGGCGAACGCGCGGCTGACCAGCGCGAGGGCACACAGCGTTTCGTGCGAGGACTTCCACTCCTTCTCGTATCGGAGGAGATCTTCGCTCGGGAGTGAGACGAAGTGAATGATGCGACCGATGAGCTCGGGCGGGAGACGAGGGGAGGGAAGAGTCGGCGAAGGGAGGATATGGAGCTGTTGGTGAGCCATCTGAGGAGTTGAGGGTAGAGCAAGGGTCAGCTCGAATGACTCAACGGTCACCAACACTCCTTGTAGCCCTCAAAGACCCGTGCTTGGCGTCTCAGCTCCCTTCTTCGCAGCTCCAGCTCGCCAGAGTCCAACTCCGAAGAAGCTGTCTCCACCACCCAGCAGGCTTCGACGCCACCCAAGCTCACCTTTAATCTCCTTCTTTCTTTTGGCGCGAGTGAGCCAGGCGGAACGGCGAGTTGAGCTACCGAGCGAGCGAGTGAGTTGACGAGAGCAGACGAGAGTTGCAGCGAAGAGGCGAGGGTGAGTGCTGCAGGTTAGGGGAGTAGCTGTGAGAGCACAAGCCTTCTTGTAGAAGATCCTCAACCCGGAAGCAGCGATCCCAGCCCGAGTCGAAGTGAATGGCGAGAGGCAAAGGAGCGATTATCGTCTCTCTCCCTTCTCGAGTTCTCCCTCGTCTTGCTCGGCTCTCGTCTCGCTTCGTCTCGTCGCTTCCGCCTCCGCCCGTTCGCTGTAGCAGGACAGCTCAAGCTCGTACAGCCCTACACCACCAAGCTCCGGCCAGCCAGCAAAACTTCGCCGCTCTTAAACCCCCGCCAGCGTCCGTCCTCTCGCCGGCGTCTCAAAAGCCCGAGCCATGGCGACGAGCAGGTGAGCGGGATAGCAGAGTAGTGCAGGAGTGTGGTGTCGCTGATCCTCTGACTCCACTACAGCCCCCGCATCCCCTCCCTCCCCACCGAGACCCTCGCCCACATCGCTTCCTTCCTCACGCCGTCGCTACAGCGCCGATGGTTTCCCGGCAGGCGCAGTCACCAGTACTCTGAGTGGAGGGCTCAGCACTGCTGCGTCACTTCCCTGCAGCTCGTCGACCGACGCTTCGCAGCGATTTGCCGACCTCTCGTCTGGCGCTCGGTCTACTTCTCGTCTGAGGTCGACTTCCGACAGAAGGGTCCCGCGACCCTCTTCGGCCTGGAAGACGTACACCCGCTCGTCATGGAGTTGCGGTGGGAAATGCACGACTCCACCTACTCCCACATGTCACCTCTGTTCCTCCCGCTCCTCACCAACCTCGCATCCTTGTCGCTGCACCTCGACACTGAAAACTACAGCTGGCCAGCGGCGGTCCCGATATCCTTGACAAAGTTTCTTCCACGCCTCAGCAGCCTACGCAGCCTTCAGCTCGAAGAGAACCTCAACGAATTCGAAGACGTCAGATTCGACCTCGGCGCCGAGCTTCCTGAGTTGCGCTCGCTGACTCTAGGCGGATGGTGGAATGTGCATCAAGGAGGAAGAATCTCCGACAGGCTCGTCGACTTCTACTTCGTCGAGGATTGGGAAATGGACTGGGGCACCGTCCCCGAGGAGACGATCCTTCGATATCTCCCCTTCGTGAAGCAGCTCACGCTCGACCGATACCGTGGCGAGCCTCTACCGCCTGGCGCAGCGAGGATTCTCGGCGCCTTCCCCAGTCTCATCGAGCTGGACATGACCAACATGGTGATCCGTCAAGCCCGATGCGCGCCACTGGACAGCCTTGACAGATTGTCGGGCGACATGAGAGCTCTCCTCGGCTGGGCTGAGGGGTGGACGACAATCGAACGTCTGGTCCTGCGTTTCCCCGATTTGAACGAGATCTTGCGCTGTGAAAGGGGAGGCACGAGAGGGAATATCGTTGCTAGCTTCGCCGTTGAGCTCTGGCGCGAGTGGTGAGGGCCGTGGGTGAGTGACTTCGAGCGCCGAGCAGCATGACTGGAGGCTGACCTCACTCTTCTTGACAGGACCGTGGAGTCAAGTCGGAAGCTGTAGCTCTCTCTGGACACTTGTTTGATACTTTACAGAGCTCAGTGCTCAACGTACGTCTCCCGAGCCCGCCTCGTTTCGCCGAGCGACGAGCAGGAGAGGCAGCGAGCGAAGAGGGGCAAGAAATCGGCGTATTCGGTTACAGCTCGTCCCTCTGCTTATCTGTTGAACCCTTCTCTCCGCCCACGGGCACCTGCACGCCGACTGGTACAGGCTGAGCGGCCTGCTTCACTCCCACCGCCTCCACGACAATCTCCTTGACGGCTCCAATGGTGCGCTTGCACGCCATAGTCCAGATACCGCACGAAATGCCACCTGTAGGAAAGCAAGGTCAGCTCTTTGATCCCTTGCGGAAAGCTAGAGAGCAAGCGCAGCGCACCCATCGGCGCCGAGGGGAGACCCATCCACCAAGTCGCTGGGCCGAACCAGCCGGGAGGGAGGTAGAAGACGGCGGCCTTGCGGTGCCAGGAGGAGACGATGAAGGGCATGACGGTGGTGAGGACCCAGAGGAGCTTCTTGAAGGCGGAAGCGAAGGCCTGCTTGGCGGCGGTCGACGAGGCGCCTGCGAAGAGCAGAAGGTCAGCTAGAGCATCGTGCGAGCAGCAGCAAGGGGATACGTACTGCTAGTCTCGAGCTCAGCTACGGCCTTGTCGAGCTTGCGGCGTATGCGAGCCCACTTGCTGAACTCGTCCTGGGACGAGGTGGCAGCGAGCTCAGCTCGAAGCTTGAGGATGTCGGACTTAAGTGCACGGTTGGCTGCTGATCCGGGTGGGCTGAAAGCCATCGAGTAAGGCTGGTAGAACTGTGAAGCGAGCGAGCGGTCAGCGGGCGACCAGCTGGGAGAGATGAGAGCGGCGCACCAGGTCGGCGAGCGCTTCCTTGCCAATCCAGCCTACTGCCTCGACGGCCAACGTGATACAGAAGAGCAGTACTGCCAGGTCGATCTCGAACATGGTGAAGCGGCACGAGATGTGGAGGACGACAAGGAGCGCCCGTCGTTTCTCTCCTTCCTCCCGTTCACTCTCGTCGTCGTCGTCGTCGCTCGCCTGCAACTCTAGAGCGCTTTCCTCGTTCGGTAGCAGCCAGGAGATTTCGGCTATCGACTAGCATGTCGCTCGGTCAGCCTCAGCCTTTCGCCTTGCGCGCCGACCCAAACGCTGCGCCCAGGGTCGAGCAGTTCCGCGCCGACCTCAACGTCCGCCTCACTTGCCCCGACTGCCAGGACGAGAATGTACAGCTCGTAGAAGAGTTTGGCTCGGGCGACTTGGTCTGCGGAGGCTGTGGTGCGCTCTTAGCTCGCAGCGAAGGCAGCAGGTCGTTCAAGCTGACGCATCCCTTTCCCACGCTACAGGGCTCGTGCTGGGAGACCGAATCGTCGACACGCGCTCAGAGTGTACGTTTGAAGCTCCCTCTCCCCTCCACGAAGCAGCGGAGCCGGGGAGAGAGGCTTTGAGCGAAGTGGCGCTCTGCAGGCGGAGTCAGCTCTCATACAAGCGGTCTGAAGGACCAGCGATGAGCTTGAGCAGGGCAGCGCATCAACAGTCAACGCTCCATGATCATCGCATGTTGAACCTGCTTCCCTTCTCTCTCCTTTCTTCCTCCCACAGGGCGTTCCTTCGCCGACTCGGAGGGAGACGACCCGTCTCGTGTAGGAGGTCCTCAGGATCCCCTCCTCGACGCCTCCGAGCAATTCGCGACCATCATCTCGTTCAAGGATGGCAACACGGGAGCGGCCAAAGCCCTTCAGATGGCCGCTTCGCGAGTCTCGAAGGATCAAGGCGGCGGCCGAGACCTGCAGGGAGCCTATCGTGACATCGGGACGATGTGCGATGTCATCAGTTTACCGAGGTCAATTGTCGATACAAGCAAGCAACTGTTCAAGAGGGTGGACGAGGAGAAGCTGCTCAAGGGCAAGAGCCAGGATGCCATCATCGCAGCCTGCATTTTCATCGCTTGCAGGCAGGGTCGAGTCGCGAGGACGTTCAAGGAGATTGTGGCTCTGACCAACGTGCCCAAGAAGGTGAGTTCACGCCGATTGAGGACCTTGCTCGGGTGGGCGCTGACCTCGGTCCTTCTCGCAGGATATCGGCCAATGCTTCAAGGTCCTCGAGCGCGCCTTCGAGACGACCACTCCAGGCCAAGCTCCTCCCTCTTCCGCTACCTCCGCCGACTCGCTCATCACGCGTTACTGCAACCACCTCGGCCTGCCCGTCCCCGTGCAGCGCGCCAGCGTCTACGTCGGCACTCGTGCTGGAGAGGAAGGCATCCTCGCTGGAAGGAGTCCCATCACCATCGCCGCCGCGTGTATCCTCTTCGCTACGATGCTGTGGGGCGTGGCCAAACCGACGAAGGACATCGCCATGGTCGCCGGAGTGCAAGAGTCGACCATTCGCACGGCGTTCAAGTGAGCTTGATGTCGCCTTTGCTTCTCTTCGTTTCGCTGACTCTGACCTCTTGTAACAGGATCCTCACTCAGGACAAGGAGAAGCTCGTCAACCAGCAGTGGTTCGACCCCTCGCGCCCCAAAGGCACTCGCGCCGACTGGGCCAACCTCGGCCTCTAGATGGCCTCTCCTCACAAACCCCTCTCCGACTTGCTCTCCTTCCACACCGACTGCTGCCACCCTTCGACAATCGACTCGTTCACTCAAGTAGCGATAGCGATAGGCCTGCGCCGAGCTGGAGGAGGAGGAGCGGAGGAGCTTCCCTTACCACTGTAGCATCTTCTTCGTTTGCTGTAATCGTGCAGCCCGTGTCTGTGATAAGTGATGAGCGAGAGGTGAAGTCTGAGAGGCGTGAAGTCGTCGACTTGTCCTCGAACGCCGCTGCCTCTCCGACCAGCGGAGCAGTCTTCGGCGACGAATTTACAGCTCAATGTAAGGTTTGTAGGGTGGTAGCTGACGCTCAGCAGCCTCGTAAGCTTCTGTATTTCAAGTTGACCCGCTGTTTACCTCTGCACCCCTAGCGACCCACCAAAGCTCGACCCCCCTCGCCTTCAAGCCGTTCGCTTCTCTCCTCCTGCGCTTCACTCGCTTGCTCTCGTCCTTCAGCTCCGCCCGCGATGGATCAGGTAGCGCTGCCCAAAGCTCCAGCAAGACTACAGAAGCAGATCGATGCTCTCGTGGAAGCTGTCAACGACGACGACTTGCTCGAGGTGCTCGCCGGATTGCGGTCGCTCGAAGGCAAAGCGCTCAACGTCGCTCGTGAGTAGCTGCAGCTCCACAGGCGTGGATTCGGCTTACAGAAAGCTGGTTCGACTGTATCAGACTCTGCTACCTGCTTCACTCCTCTACAAACCGCCGTCTTCGAGCAACACCACCTCCGCAAGCTCATCGTGCACCTTCTGCTGGTCAAAAAAGCCAGCTACAAGGATGGCGAGCAGCACCCGATAGAGCTCGCCCGTCAGTCTGGCAACGAGGAGATCTTCGAGCTGCTGCGAGACTGGGACCGAGGCAAGCGTCAAGACGAGCTAGGTGAGCCGAAGACGACGATGAGTTTTGAGAGCTGTAGGAGGCAGACGAGCTGACTCTGGGCCATCTCTGTACCTCTAGCTCAGCTGGCTAGATACCTGCTTAGCCTCGACAGCGAGGAAGCGGCCGCCTGGCAAGAGCAGACCATCGCCGAGGAGCAAGCCGACGAGCCAGAGCTTCAGCAAGGAGAGATCGCCGCTACCTCCTCCGATCCAAAGACAGATTCAGGTCTCCCTGGTTTCGTGCCCTCGTCTCAAGACAGCTACCGCGCCGAGCTCGACCCCTCGGTCGACGACGACATGGGTGGCGAGAATCAGATGCAGGAGGATCAGGAGCACGCCGAGGCGCAGCAGTGTCAAAAGGATGCCGAGGAGTCGATCGACACGGACAACAGGGAGGGCGACGCTCCTGCTCGTGCTCCTCGCGCTGGAAGGAGGGGCCCGCCGAAGCGCTCGCCGAAGACCAAGTCCAAGCCCAAGCCCAAGCAGACGTGGGATCGCAAATCCTTCCCCAAGCTCCTCTTCGCCGACCTCGACGACAGCAACGAGTCCAACGTCGTCGCCAAGCAGGTGGGCGACGCCGAGGCCAAACCGACCAGATTCCTGTGCGCGCTCTGCGCCCAGCCCGGCCGCAGGGGGGTCACCGGGAAGGGACAGGAGAAAGGGTGGGAGGATTACTTCATCATCCCGTGAGTTGTCTCTTACTGAGCACCCTCTCCCTCGCTCCCTCCATCCCGATCTCGGCATTGACGCACGGCTCGGCGTTGGTCTTCCGCAGCCACGTTCACCTCGTACACGGCCAAAACGAAGGATACCTCCTCCTTCGCGGAAGAGCAGCCGACGGCAAGAAGCGTTTCAATCTCCTTTGGCCCTCTCACGAGCTCGAAGACCGCGCCGAGTTCACTGCAAAACGAGACGATGGAAGCTGGGAGTGGAATTAGTAGGCTGTATTCACTGATGAGAAATGTAGTGCCAGGGGTTCTCTGTCCAACAGACGTGCCTTCGTGCCCCTCGCGAAGCTCCCTTGTGCCGTCGCCGAACTCCTTCTTCGCGGCCCGCCTCTCAGGCGATTTCTTAGGGTTTAGGGCTCGAAGTCTGATCTCTACAAACCATGTATTGATACAACAGCTGATGTACAGCCTCCAAGTTTTTCTACCTCTTGATCTGGTCCAGATGGCTCGGCGCTCAGTCGCGCGAACGCCGAAAGCGAAGGATGTGAAGGTGCTCGCCTCCTGCTCGTCGCTTCAGAGTGACCTATGATAGCAGAGAGATGTCAGCTGGCACTGAAAACCCTGGGCGCCACGAGTATCGCTCACCTCGCCCGACAGCCCTCTTGCTCGCATCTGGTCGATGATCTCGAAGGGCTTGTTCTGAGGGATGGTGACCAGGTAGAAGGCGCCCCCGGGTGCGAGAAGGGTCTTCAAGTGTAGTAGCGTCAGTGGAGGTTCAGCCGAGCTGAGAAGTCGCCAGCAACTCACCTCCACCTCCTCGAGCACTCGGTTCGTAACGACCATCCCGCCCTCTCCTCCAGCCCACGCTCGCTCAATGATCCCGCTCTCCTGCGCATCTGCCATCTCATCCATATCCGTCTCCACGTACGGCGGATTGAAGACGAGGACGTCGACCTGATGCTTGAGCCGAGGGAGAAGGGAGGAGGTGAGGTTCGTGAGGATGGGTTGGAGGGGCGTGGAATTGGCGTGGCCGGTGAGCTCGGTGGCTCGAGTGGCGAAGGGGTTGAGGTCGGTGCAGAGGTAGACTGGGAAGGAGAGGCTATAGTTCGGCGATGTCGAGCGCCTGCGAAAGGGCTCACGAGAGGAAGAGGGTCCGCAGATTCGAGCCAAGAAGGACGAGACACAGCCTGAGCCCGAGCTACAAACAAAGAGTAGATTAGCCTCCGGCTCAGTGAGTATCAGCGAGCAGGATCTACCCAATCTCGAGGCAGAGCCGGCTGCCGACGAGCTGCTCTGCGTCCTGCTCTAGCGCATCCAGAAGAGCGAAGGTGTCCTCTGTGGGGGGGCTACATTAGCGTGTAACATTTCGGAGAAGCTGCTAAGCTCACCTGCTGGTTCGTAGACGCTCTCAAAGTCCTTTGAGCTGAGATGCGAAGTTGAGGGGGTCGGAATCATTCTACTGCGAGAGGTCAGGGGTTGCTTGGTGAGCTGAAGGGAGCTGCTGCTCACCTTTATGTAGTTGAGCAGAACTGCCGAGAAGCAGCAGAGATGGACAAGCAGAGGCGGACGAAGAGGGAGGAGCGCAAGAAAGGCGCGTCGCGGCTCTGGCTCTTTCATCTCGCTCGCTACACCACCTCGCCTCGAATTGCGCGCTCAGGATGCCCCGTAAAGCTCAAGAAGACACTACCATGGCCGACCCCGACTCAGCCAGCACCTCAGCAGCTCCCGCCGCCTGCCAATTCCCTTCCGTCAAGACCAGCGCGCCGCTAGTAGACAGCTACACCTTCCACTCGGTCGACAAGGAGCTGGCAGCTTCGGAAAAGGGCAAGGAGGTAGAGTACCCTGCTGTAGAGGGAGAATGGATGCTCGGAGTTGACGAAGCTGGTCGCGGTCCTGTGCTGGGTGAGGAGGCGCGTTTCTGGTCGCTGAAGAGGTGCAGAGCTGACGGGCGACGCTTTCAACAGGTCCACAAGTGTATGGTATTGCTTTCTGCCAGCTGGAATACTCGGACGAGCTCAAATCGTTGGGCTTTGCCGGTCAGTCCCTCGCGACGACGCGTTCGGCGCTGCTTCGCGCGGCTCACACTGCTTTCCTACAGACTCCAAGACGCTTAAGGACCCCGAGCGCGAGGAGCTCTTCGAAGTGATCATGGAAAAGGAGAAGGATGTCAAGTACGCCGTCACGGTCATGAGCCCTCACGACATCTCGAGGGGGATGCTCAGGCGCAACCCCTACAATCTGTACGTTTCGAGTGCTGCTCGCTTTGGACTTCGCTCACGACTTGGCTACAGCAACGCGCAATCGCACGACGTCACCATCAACCTCATTCGCGAGGTCCTGGAGCGAGGCTACAAGATCAAGGAGGTTCGGCGATCGCTTCTGCTCTCCTGCGCTGCTCGAAAGCTCACCTGCTCCCTTCCAACAGGCCTACATCGACACCGTCGGAATCGCCGACACCTACCAACAGCGCCTAGAAGGCTTCTTTCCCACCGTCTCCTTCGTCGTCACCTCCAAAGCCGACTCTATCTACCCCATCGTCTCGGCCGCTTCCATCGTCGCCAAAGTCACGCGTGATCGCTTGCTCGCAGCGTGGAACTTCCTCGAGAAGGACTGCGATAAGGGAGAGGACTCGAGGGTGTTTGGTAGTGGATATCCGAGTGGTGAGTGCTCGGTCTTGAACCTCGGCGCTCAGAGTCGACGCTAATTGTGGCTTGTTGGACACGCGCAACAGATCCCAAGACCGTTGCATGGCTAGAAAACAACCTCGAACCCGTCTTTGGCTTCCCCAACGTCGCTCGCTTCAGCTGGCAGCCCGTCAAGACGGCTCTGCTGAAGAAGGGAGCCAAGGTCAAGTGGTTCGTCCTTTCTCTGTCGCTACCGTCGAGCTTCGCTGATTATCTATCTACATACACAGGGACGACGAGCAAGCTTCAATCCAGAAGTACTTCTCCGGCGAGGCTTTGGGACCGCAGAAGGCTGCGTTGTGGAAGGACTTTGCTCTGTCGAGTGTGGGGGCGTTCTGAGTCGCCCTCGACCGCTTAACGACCGCCTATGCTTAGCGTGTACTCATTTCATGTATCCTGTAACCCGCCTAGCATCTTATCACTCGCTTCGCGTAGAGGGAAGGCTCGGCGAACAGCCTCTCTCGGTCGAACAAGTGATGGAAAGCCAATGCTTTATACTCAGCATGGCTCTATAACACAGCCCTGCCATCTTCACCTTTCCACCTCAGCACTACAACATCCCCACTCCTCCTCTCATCCTCATGCCAATGCGAATTCCACAACCTCTTCTCCTCGGCGTACCCCATCCTCGCCAACAAGTCTCCCACACTCTCCTTCCCCTTCTCTACTTCATCCAGCAGCGCCTGGAAAACGACGATATGCGACGGCCATTCGTGGCGCCAGTCGAGGTCTGAGGGCGTGGAGGTGGAGGACGGGGAGAAAGGCGAGGGGAAGGGAGAGGGAGGGAAGGAGGAGTTGACGATGGAGGGGAAGCGGGTGGAGAGGTAGGAAGCGGGCGAGGCGTAGAAGAAGTCGGATTGGTCGAGGTAGGTCGTGGGGTCTTGGCCGCTGTTTGCGGAGAGATCCAAGGGGGAGCGAAGTCAGGAGGGCGGCAGAGACAGATGAAGGGGTGGGGGAAGCAGGTCAGCCTTCGCGCAGACGCAGAGAGGCCGAGCCCCAGACCACTCACAGCACCGGCGGCTCGCACGTAATGAACCACGCTCTTCCTCCCTCCCCACTCCCTCCTCCTCCAACCTCCAACTCTCGGCGATGCAAATGGCTCTGCCACGGCGTCGAATGGCATGGCATCAAGAACGCCACGCTTCTCAGATTCTCTTTCGGCAACCCCCCGAGATAGTGCATGACATCGACTTGCCCTCGGCAGTGGAAAGCGGTGAGGTAGAGAGCTGGGCCGAGGGAGAAAGTGAGGAGCAGGGCGTGGGAAGGGCGGATGGGGAGATGGGGAAGGGCGAAGTATGAGGAGTAGGGAGAGGAGGCGTAGAGATTTACGAGTGAGAGGGCGGCGAAGAGGTGTAGGACGGGGAGGAGTGGGTGGACGAAGCGCCATTCCTTGTGGCCGAGGAGGGAGTAGACGGCGACCGTTACGCCGACAGCTTGTCCCGCTACCCGAAGTCCTGGTCGACCTGTCCGTCCGCCGCGACGCCAGCAGATGAGATAGAGGCCGTGCAGGACGAATGGGAGTTGGGTGACCGTCATGAGAGGGAGAGCTTGGGTCAGGTAGAAGTGGAAGGGGTTGGCGCCGTAGAAGAGCGAGATGGAGTCGAAGACGTTTTGGTGGAGGAAGCGGAGGGGGGTGAAGGTGGGTGTTTGGTAGAAGAAGGAGTCGAGAGCGAGACAGCCGAGGGCGGCGACGGCGCTGCGAAAGCGAGGAGGTGAGCTCAAGATAGAGCAGAATGGCGTGAAAGAGGTCTCACCTGATAGTCAGTGTACTGTACAAGATACCGAGGCGTTTCGAGGCTGTCGGCGACGTGACCAGCAGGTGCAGCCCGAGGAACAGCCAGAGCACGGCGCTGGATGGGCGCATGATGCTGGCGACGGCGGCGAGTGAGAGTGAGAAGGCTAGGGATGAGCTTGGTGACCTGCTGAGGAGTAATGGAGATCAGCTTGAGAACTTCGAAGCGCCGTTTAGGGACCTACCTCGGCTCAGCATGCCCCTTCGCACTCGCTTCCGAGCTCGCTGAGTCCTCCCATGGCCACCAAGCGAGCGCCAGGGTCGTCAGAGCCGTTTCCATCGAGTTGGAGAATGTTCTTGTCGAGGCATGAAAGTTGAAGAAGGATGTGAGGGAGCAGAAGAGCTGTCGAGAGAAGGGTCAGCAGCGCAAGGACCGCTCAGAAGGGCGACGACTCACAGCTGCATTCCCGTAGCGCTTCCCAATCAGTCTCGTAGCTAATCGCTTCACCGCCAGGTCTGTAGCAGCAGCTATAACTGCCTGCAAGAGTCGCGGAGCGAGGGTCTGTGGTCACGACCGGTTAGTGCTCCAGAACGAGCTATGGAGGGCGACAGAGAACGTACAAGCAGCACCGTATCATCCAGTCCTGTCACTTTGAGCACCCAGAACAGCGGCACGAACAGAGAAGGGTACAGCGGGCTGCGAATCCCTCCTCCTCCCCCACCTGCGAGCAGCTCCTTCACGCCGGCCCCGACTCCTGCTGCAGCATGTCGCCATTCCCAGCTCTGAAACCCGTAGCCAAAGACGATGCGATGCGCTACCTCGAGGGCTTGCCAGTACTCGTCGGGCTGGAAGAAGGTGCGCGAGACGAGCGCGTTGAGCAGGCGGAAGGCGAGGGCGATGAGGAAGGCGGTGGAAAGGCGGGCCATCCCCTCTGATCGGCTGATGCACAGCACAATTCGATGCTCCTGCTGGCGAGTAACGAGACGAGAGCCGAGAGACGTGGAAGAGGGAAAGAAGCGGCGCTCTTCGACGCGCTCGGCTTTGCGCAAGGAAGCTCGGCGTTGGCAGCTCAGGGCTCGATGTTTAGGGTGTTGGGTTATAGTTTCAGACCCCGAATGAGCCGCTGCCATACACCAACGGATCATCTCCTCCTCTATAGAGCTCATGGAAGCCCAGGATCGTCCTTGGCCCGAGCTGAGCAGGCTGTAGCCCTTTCCGAGCGTTCTGTCGAGCCACGGTTTCCTCTGAGCTGTAGCGTAGATTCATGCGAGGCGAATGACCCCTTTGCCAGCATACAGGGTGCTGCACGAGGTGCCCTAGAGCCTACAAACGCAGGGCGGGCGTTTGAGGCTTCCAGCTCGAGGGGAAGGAGCGAGCGGTGTTCCCGACTCTGCTTTTGACGTCTCACTCGCCAGCAGGCTCTCGCTTCTTGCTGTAGCATATCAGCAACTCCCGACTCGACCGCCTACAGCCTCGCAGCCAGGCCGACTTGCTCAACAACTCAGCGCCGCTCCCCTTCCCCTCCAGCTTCCGAACGACCCTCTTCCGTCTCTCGAGCAGCGCCCGCCGCTCGTCTCGTGTCAGCCGGCACCAGAGCACTTCACAATTCAACAGGCGCGCTCGACTACATCCTCTGCACCTACTCGACCGCAGCCCCTCTTCCTTTGACCGTCGCGCCTTGCTCCGTCGGCCAGGCCAGACGCAGCGCGCCCACGGGCTGACCCTCGAGAGCGACACCGCAGGCTTTGCGATTCGGTTTCATTGAGGTGGAGGTGAGTAGGATTGCAGTAGAGCTTCAGATGTGTTCGTTGCTGATCCTGTACATGCCCCTTCGCAGCCATGCCGCTTGTTCACAGGCGAACCGTCCCCCTTCTGCCTCCGCCGGACGTTGACGCTCTGCCAAAAGACACCGAGGTCTTCTACTTGAAAGAGACCAGCGAGATCTTCCTCGACTACGAGTGAGTTGCTGCTCCTCAGCTTCCCCTCTGCACTCTCGAGCACCGCTGATCCTCCTCCGCACCGCGTCGTCCTGCCTTTCTCGCTCTCGCTCCGCTGAACAGAGCCTACACCGCTCGCCTCACCTACCTCCAATCCAACATCTTCCAGTGCGAGTACTCGGGCAAGAGCGGTCTCACCTACTTCCAAGCTGTCGAGTCGGAGAAGGCCGAGTCTCGAATCGTGAGGGAGCGCTTCCCCGACGAGCTGAAGGGTCGGGTCCTGTTCAATGTTCAGTTCCGTGAGTCCTGCATATCCATCTCTACGGAGCCAGCGCCGCTACTTGATCTTCAGAGCTGGTCGTGCTGCGGAGAGGGCCGACCGAGAGCCGAGCTCAGAAGCTGACGCCCGTTCTATTCGTCCGACTCACGCAGAGGTGTTAGGACGACTTGACGGCCTAGTGGATCTCATCTACGAACGCTACAAGGACCGCTACTTCGCAGGCGAGAAGGTCTTCGTCGATCTCTCGGGCGACAAGTGAGTTCGGCCTTGCCTCGCGGTGGTCTTGGAACTCACGTTGACCTCTCTACTCTTACACAGATACTTCGCACGCATCGCCAAAGCCTTCCCACCAGCCTCCATCCGCGCCCTCGCCACCGACGACAACAAGCCCTCCACCTCGGCCGGCTCTACCTCTAGTCCAGCACCGACCGCCGTCGATGACTACTCCAAGGTCTGCCACAAGATCGGAGTTGACATGAACATCGACGTCGAGACGGCCAAGAAGGATGATGATCCCGAGGAGTACCTCTACACCGTGCAGCTCATGGATGAGGAGCACAAGTTTGAGGGCAGCTTCATGGAGGTGAAGGCGAAGGCATTGAGGTGAGTTGTTATTCTTCTCAGCGATGCTCCGGAGATACGATGCGAGGACGACACCCTCGCTTCGACCTCTCTCGCGGCGAGCTCAGCTGACCTCGCTCTCCCCGTTCTCCAGTCGCGACCGCCTCGCCTTCTCCAAGTCGATCCTCAAGCGCTACATTCGCGAGTGCGTCCACCGCGACCCCGCCATCGGCAGCCCTTGGATCGTCAAGCACGACATCGCCGTCGCCTTCGGCATTCCCACCTCGCAGACGGACGACATTGTCGAGAAGAACAAGCAGGCCAAGGAGGCGAAACTAGCCAAGCGGAGGAAAGGCAAGGACGATCAGGATCCGAGTCCTGCTACGTCGAAGAAGAAGAAGGTGGAGGGAGAGGCGGGGAGCTCGGCGGCGGGAGGAGGGGGAGCGAAGAAGGCGGCACCGGCGCCCAAGGCGATTAAGTACCCCATTGAGGATCTCGACCTGGACCCCATGTCGATCCACGATGGTAGGATACTCCGTCGTGTCAACGCCGAGCCGCCGAGTCTGCCGCCGAAGCCGATACCGCACAAGGAGATCCTCGTCCCCGTTGAGCTCTTCGAGTCGTTCATCTCGACTTGGAACCTTATCAACATCTTCTCGTGGGTTGTAGCTCGTTCTGGCTCTCTCCTACATCCCATTGACTTGCCTCTATACACAGGAAACCCCTCAACATCTCCAACTTCACCCTCGACGAGTTCTCCTCCGCGCTTCGGCACCCCTTCCTCGACCCCAAATGCATCCTCCTCGCCGAACTGCACGCTGCTCTGATCAACATCATCGCCAGCGATACTTCTCGAGTCTTTGGTTCGACGGGAGCGGCGCCATTACCCGCTGCGTTGAAGGGAGAGACGGCTTCGGTTGGAGGCGGCGCGGAGGAGGAGGAGAAGGATGAGATTATGGAGGATGGAGAGGGGGAGGAGAAATTAAAGGGAGAGGCAGAAGATGAGGAGATGGAGGAGGAGTTCGATGGGGAGTTGGATGCGTTGGTGAGGAGAGGGATTGCTTACTCGAAGAGGTGGGATAGGATGGCGAAGCTCAAAAGCGCGGATGGGAGGGCGGGGTGGGAGAAGCATGTGATTGGAGCGTTGTGCCAGGTGAGTAACTGCGCGCTGAGTTGATGGGCGACCCGCTGACTCGTCTCTACGGCAGCGCGGTGGACCTCTCGTCATGCCCAACCTCACTCGCATCCTCGGCCACCTCTTCGAAGGCTACGACCAACCCGCTCCCACCTCCATCGACCCTACTACTCTCGTTCAAGACCCCCTCGCCGAAGCTGCTCTCCCTCCCATCCCCATCGCCCTCCCACCAGGCTTCATCCCCGAAGGCGACGCCGCTCTCGGCGCTGCCAACCCCGAACTCGCCTACCTCACGCTCGACATCGAGGACAAGGTCGACATCCTCGGCTATCTCTGCGCATTGGCGATGGGGAGCAAGGCTGTGCGAGGCTTTATGGATGAGAGTGAGACGCAGTTGACTGAGTTTAGGAAGCAGAGGGCCGATGTGAACAAGGAGAGGAAGGCGCTGTGAGTTGTTCGCTCGTTTTGTACGTCGCCGCTGCAGCTGACCCGCCTGTACGACTACAGGCTCGAGCAACGTGCTCTCCTTGAAGTTCAGGTCGACGGTCCCAATCTGAACGGCGTCGAAGCGCCCAAACTCCCTTCGCCAAAACCTCCCCCAGCGACTTCCCCTTCCCTTAACGGCGCTTCCACTCCCGCACCAGCGAACGGCAACAGCAACGGCCACTCGACTCGCGCTCCCGACTCGGACATGCTCGTCGACGAGGACGACGAGGAGGACCAGCTCGCGGACGACGAAGATCTCGCCACCTCCTCCGTCGGGCTCGTCACTCCCCAACTCGGCGGTCGCTCTTCTCGCGCTTCGAGCATCACCTCCTTCAGCGGCGAAGCGGTGGGAGGAGGCGCCAAGTCGGCGAGGCAGATCGCGGCGGATGAGAAGAAGGTGGCGGATCAGGCGAAGGCGGTTGGGGCGGCCAAGGCGAGGGAGGTGGCCAAGGCGAAGAATGCGGGGAGGAGGGAGGCGGACAAGCAGAGAGTGGAGTTGGACGAGCAGATCAAGGCGAATGGGAAGAAGGGTGAGTCTGGCGTGAGGTCGCGTCTCGACCGCCGAGCGGAAGCTGACCCGTTCTCGCCGCGCTAGACGACTGGGTCGAACGCGAGTTCCGTCGATGGCAAGGAGTTTCCCGCTGTCGCCCGCTCGGCAAGGATCGTTTCTTCTGCCGCTACTGGTGGTTCGACGGCGTGGGAGGAATGGATTTGGTCGGCCAAGGCGGCTCGGGAATCCTCTACGGTACGGGGAGGCTGTTTGTGCAGGGTCCGACCCAGGAGGATTGGGATGCTGTGTGTGGGAGGGAGAAGGAGGGCGAGGTGGACGCCACGGAGAGGAGGGTGAGGGAGGAGGGAGGAGATGAGGAGAGGCTGCTCGGCGTTGATGAATGGGGCTTCTACGAGGAAGAGCAGGAGGTGAGTTGCGGTATCGCTTCCTATAGCGGAACAGCGCTGATTGTTGGTCTGTACAGCTCGACAACCTCCAGAACTGGCTCAACGCCAAGGGAACGAGGGAGCTCAGCCTCAAGAACGCCCTCGCCAAGTGGAGGGGCTACATTCTTGCTGGAGCCAGAAAACGACTCGCCGTGCGTTTCAGCCCGTTCGTAATCGCTGCTCAAATGCTGACCCGCTTCCTACAGGAATCCTCTGGCTTGATCCAACGAGCGCCGGACGCTCGGCGCAGCACTCGCGCGAAAGCCGAGCCGGAGCTGTACAAGGATCAGTATTGTGCGTTGCTCCTCGCTCATCTCTCGCACTTGTACTGACTCTCCTGCACTCCTAGTGAACTGGACCAACGCTCTGGCAAAGTACTAGTTCCGATTTGAGAAGTCGGCCGTTGGCGTTCGGCGAAGGGGGAGGGAGGGGTGAGGAGAAGTAGCTGTTTGTCCATTTGAACTGCTTGTTGTGCATTGTGGTTGTTTCGCGAGAATTGTAGAGCTGGCGAGAGGCCCTTCGAGAGTTCTGTATTCGATCAAGCGCTCGACCCTCCGTCATTTTGAAGCTCTGCCTCTCTCGTTCGCTTCCAACTTTCTCCCTCGTCGCTCGTTTCGCCTCGTCTTAAAGCTCGTTCTGCTTCCTTCTGCACCGTCGACACCTAGCGGTACTACACTACAGACTGCTCCCTAGGATGCGCCCGCACCGCTCGACGCTCGTGAGCGCGGCCCTCCTCTCTTGGTCGACGCTCTCGAATGCGCAAAGCCAGTGAGTTCCCATCGGGCTGGTGGACCTGCAGCAGTTGCAGCTGACTACTTGCCGGACTGCCAGGCCAACTCCCTGCTTCCGGTGGTCTGGACAGCAAGCGCTAGCCAACAGCCCATCCGGCGACAACTCGACGAGCACGCTGTGGTACTATGGAGGCGAAGCGATGACTACTTCGGATCAGACTACAAATCTCTGGACCAACGCCCTGCTCTCCGTCGACTTGACCAAAGGTGCGCTGGGAGCTCCGAATCGCCGTGTTGTGAACGCGCGCCGCTGACGACTTTCGCTCTTGCTCTACTGCAGACTGGGGGACTGGAACGCCGGCCATCAAGCTAGTACAAGCGGATAACGGCAATTACAGCTCACCACCAGCCGTCGCCCGTGTGTTCTCTCGTTGCCTACCTCCCGCTCTCGGGGCATCGCTCACTCCTCGTCCTCGGCGTTTCCAGTTGGCGCACTCTGGGCATCAGCGGATGGCAAGACTCTCTACCAGTACGCTGGTCAATTTCAGGATACACCGAATGTACCACCGCCCCCACAAGCCGTCTACTCCTACGACATCGCCGGCGACAAGTGGAGCGTCGTCAAGCCCAAGGGAGATACCGTCACCAGGCCAGCAGAAGGACTCATAGGACTTGTACCAGAGCTGGGAACGAACGGCGACAACGTCGGCTACTGCAAGTTCCCTTCGACGGCGCACGAGATCGGCGCGGCGAGGCTTGGGTTGCGCCGAGAAGTTAGCTGACCTTTTTCTCGCCTCGCGCGATCCGCTACGCTCCTCCTTCCACTTCCTACTAGTCTTCGGCGGTCACCTCGACGACCACACTGTATCAGGATGGTCGAACCAAGTCGCTCGCGTCTACCTCGACTCGCTCGTCTCCTTCGACCTCGGCAGCCAAACCTTCACCAACATCACCTCCTTCTCCTCCAACGCTACGAGTGGAGGCAACTCGGCGCCCGAGAGCGCACCGGTCCACCGAGCAGACGGTGTCTTCGTCTACGTGCCCGGGCTCGGTACAGGCAAGAAGGGCATCATCGTCGCGATTGGAGGAGCTACGGAGACTCAGTTCGTCGACAACAGCGTGCTCGACGTCTACGATCTCGGCTCGGAAGGATGGACGAAGCAAAGTACCCTCGGCGACACGATGGGTGAGTCGTCGCTTGTTCGAGGCGCCCCGAATCTTCGCATAGTCGTCCTGCTGTGGAGCGCGTCCGCCACGGTGTCAAGCCTTTACTGACTCATGATATCTCGTTAGGTACTCGCGTCAACCATTGCGCCGTTCGAGCGAGCGCCAAGGTCGACGGCGTCCTCACCAACCAGGTTCGTCCTCAGCGCACTTCTCTCGGCGCACCCTCGCTGACCCTCTTCTCCACAGATCTACATCTACGGAGGGCAAAAACTCAATCAGACCGACCGCGACTCTGCCATGTACATCCTCAACATCCAAGACGATGCTTGGACCTGGGTGCACGTCGGGGATGACCTCTCGGGACAGCCGAGCGGTCGAGCAGGTCACCAGTGCGCACTTCAAGGCAACCAGATGATCGTCATCGGAGGTCTCGTGGCCGACGATATCCTTTGCGATACTCCCGTACGTCAAGGAACGCTCCCGTGTTGCTACTGGCATCGCTGACCTCTCCTCTCTCGGCGCAGGGCATCTACGTCTACAATGTCAGCGGCTCAGCATGGCAGAGCAGCTACAAGGCTGGCACGACCTACAGTACTCCCTCCCTCATCGCCAACATCACCGGCGGCATCGGTACAGGCGGCTCGTCGTCAGGCGCGGGCTCAGCAACCGGCGGCGATGGATCTTCCTTCCCCGACACCTCGGGCTCCACCTCTGGCGGCTCGGGAGGTGGCAAGGGCTCAGGCGGCACAGGAAACGGGAACGGCGGCGGGAGCACTCAAGACGGCTCGAGCGGCGGGTCGAAGTCGAA
The DNA here is from genome assembly GCA_001600635.1 of Leucosporidium creatinivorum. Lineage (NCBI taxonomy): Eukaryota > Fungi > Basidiomycota > Microbotryomycetes > Leucosporidiales > Leucosporidiaceae > Leucosporidium > Leucosporidium creatinivorum. The sequence continues at coordinate 208,034 of BCKL01000011.1, read as the reverse complement.
CGTGGGAGCCATCGCAGGCGGCGTAGTCGGAGGGATCGTCGCGCTCGCCCTCCTCGCCCTCCTCGCCCTCTGCCTCATGCGTCGGAGGAAGCGCGAGCGCCAACTCGCCGAAGCGTCCAACGCGAGGGATAAGCTCGGTGCTGGAGCACCCTTGAGGAGCAACTCGGGTAGCTCGGATGGACGGTGGGGAACGCCATATGAGAAGCAGGCGGCGAGGAGCGCGGATCATTCGAGTGGGACGGGGCTGTTCCCTGCGAGCGATGATGTTGAGGAGGAGACGAGGGGGATGGAGGCGACGTTTGGAAGCTCGCATCTCGTGCCGAGGCAGCAGCGTGAGTTCTTTCTCATTTGAGTTCGGGACAAGCGAAGCTGACTCTTCCCTCTCCTGCAGTGCGAGTGATGAACCCCGAGGATTGATCTCTCCTCGCCCGCACCTTCGTGGATGGCTCGGCTTGTCGTCGATACCCCTACTCGCTCATTTACTCTCCTTTGACCTCCCCCTTCCTTCACTCTCCGCTTCGATGGCATGCGCTTGTAGTTATTTAGTTGGACTGGGTCCTTGGAGAGTGGTGAAACAGACACTACTTCGCATTGAGCCAGCGCCGAAATGCGAGAGCGAGAATGCGAGGGTGCGACCTGTGCGATTCCATGCGAATGTAAACTCGTGTTGACCGAGTACTACGATGAGGGGCGTATCCCGTTCGACCGAATGTAGCTGATCTGGTCTGGTGGATGGGTCGATGAGCTCGGTCGGCGGCAGAGGGGACGGAAAACAGCTCACTCGGCGGCTCGGGGATCGACGTCGGCTCGGCAGGCATAGAGCTTCGTCGTCGAGCCACAGCGCCAGAGACAGGGCGTTGAAGCCGAAATGCCAGCCGACTGGCGGCGATGGAGAAGGGCCGAGCTGTGCGGCGGAAGGGTCAGACCGAGCCGGCGTAACCGAACGAGGCGGAGAGGCAGCTCACAGGTATGTGGAGCGCTGCTCTGAGATACCTCACTTGCGCTGACCCCGCCATTTGGCTCCCTCACTGCCGACCAAGCTGCCCGTCGCGTTGAGCTGCTTCAGTTGGCGGTGACCGAGAGCGAGCAGCGTTTTGGCCTTCTCCTGTACATTCAAAATACATGTGAGCCCAATTCGTCGTGCTCTGGCGATGCTTAACCTGCACTCACCGATTCTACGACGTTTCGATACCTCTCGAAGTCGGAGCGGACCCATTTCACCGTCTCCCAGCGCGCTGAAGCATCTCCGAGTCCCTTGGTAGCTCTGATGAATTGTCGGTACAGTCCTAAAGCTTTGGTGCGGTTCAGAAACTGAGGACCCAGCAGAGTTCAGCAGCGGCAGGAGAGACGAGCGGAGAGAGCGGCTACTCACGTAGTCCAAGGGCAGGATGGGCTTTCCAGCGAAGCGAGAGGCTCGAGGAGCTGCTTTGACCGTCGCTGCGAGCTGTAGCGTTGGTCTCATGGCGAGCAGTGACGAGCTGGCGGAAGGCAAAGAGCCGGCGCGCGCTTCGCTTCTCTCGCTCCTTCCTCATCTTTGCTCGTTCCCCCTTTTCACACGACTCGACTCTCAACAGCCTGCAGGGACTTCTGAGCTCCTCCTCAGCCCCTCCAAATCGACCAGCTAGATCGCAGGCGCCCTTAGGTCGAACTCGAGCTCTTTGGAGGAGGACGACGACGAGGTAAGAAGCGCATTCAGATGCTAGAGCGGGGTCGAGGTGGGTATAGAGCTATCGTAGCACGCTGAAGGGGTACAGAGTGCTGCTGGGAGACTCTGGACCATTTCAGCTGTCAGCTCAGGCGACTTGCGTGGGCCGCCGTGCGGAGCAGTGATGAAGACCGTACAGCTTCGGAGTTGGGTGCAGGGATGTAGAGCTCACTCCTTGACTACCTACTCGCAGGCTCTTGCTCGGATGCCGCGCTTCCTAGGCAAGATGTTGCGTTTCGGCGCTGGCCTGGCTTCCTTTGGGCAGATGCTGCTCTACTTGCCTCTCGCCCTCGATGTGAGTACTAGCTCCGCGGTACTTCAACCCAACTATGAGTCACTGCTGACGCCGCACGACCCTGCAGATCGCTGGCAAGGAGTGCCTTCTCGCACTCTCGCTCCTCATGTCGCTCGTCTTCTTCTGGAACGCTACGATTTACCTCCTCGTCCGCAACACTCGCCTACGACCTCTCAGTACCGTCCTAGGCTTCCTCCTTCCCCTCATTATCCCCGCCCTGCTCCTCCTCGCTCTCAATCTCTACTCCTCCGACTCGACCTCATCTCGGCTCGTGAACACCTCGCGCCTCTCGACCGTGTGGAGCATCCTCAAAGCCGCGCCAGGATGGTGGGAGTGGGTCCTGAGGACGAGTTCGCCCATCTTCACCATTCTCGAGGGCATCAGCACCCTCCTCTGCATCCAGGCGGTCAGCAGGTTCTCCCTGCGCAGGATTGAGAAGTCGAGGGCGCCGGATGTGCTGCAGTTGGTGTTTTTGGTGGCAGCTGCGGGAGTCTACGTCGTCTCGGCGTACTTCCTTTGGGAGGTGAGTTCGAGTGGATGGGAGCAAGCACCGACCGAAGCTGATCTTCGTCCTCGCAGTCTTACGACTCGGTCCCCGACAGGATCAGCGCCACGCTCATCGGAGTCGCTATCACCAGCATTGTCTTCTTGAGTGGTATCAGCTTTGCCGTGCAGAAGGGAACGGTAGTCGAGACGAGCTTGATGCTGGCGTGAGTCTCGCTTCCCTTCTCGGCGCAAGCGGGAGCTGACAACTCGCCGACTCTCTCCCAGCTACGCGGTCTTCCAGATCTTCCACCTCTCGAGCAGGCCTCAGATGTACTCGGCTGGGCTCCTGCAGCAGGTCTTCCGCGCTCCCGGCAAGAACGGCAATCCCCCACTTCCCCCTCTCGTCCTCCAATCGTGAGTCGCCCGGCTCGAAGAAGCTGAATTTCATTCGTTTTGACACTTGACCTCCTCGCAGACTGGACGCCATCTCAAGTCTCGCTTCCCATACTTTCGGAGCTGGCGTTGAATTCGTGACCGCCGCGTGAGTACTCCCCCTCGTCGCCGAAGTCCCGGCCGAAGCTGATTCAGAACATATACAGCTCGTCGGCGCTCCCTCTCCCCGTCCTGGTTGGACTCTTCTACCGCGTCGCCGTCATGTACGCCGCCTCGAGGATCATTCTGGCCCTCAAAAGGCAGAACGAGGGCTACGAGGACACGCGGAAGCTGAGCGAAGAGGAGCCGGTGAGTTGCGCGGGCGTCCCTCGCTTCGCGCGTCGCTGACATGCATCTCGCATACAGGCTGCTCGAGTCATGACGGTCACCATCACCTACTCGCGCAACATTCTCCTCGCCGGTGAGCCTTCCGCTTTGTCTCCCAGCTGTTCGGCAAAGCTGACGCTCCCCCGTCGCAGTCTACACCCATCTTCTCCTCCTCTCCTCCTCGCAACACCAGACTTTCTGGCGCTGGCTCAACGTCTTCCTGACTATCGGCCTTTGGGCTCTCGAGCTCAGCATCGGCGGCGCCGACGAGGGACGGTTCAAGTCAGACTAGCGCGATCAATCGCATGTACGAGCTTTCCACTCGATGGTGGACGGGCGCCAGCCATCGCAGCGGTCGGCTGGGCAGATGAACGGGGTTCGGCGGAAGGGAGGAGTTCGGCGGAGGGAAGAGGAGGCCTTGATGAGTCGAGCAGAGCTATAGTTACCCTAAGGCCGTGTTCTTATACCAATCTCAGCAGCAACACATCGTCTGTGTCACTCATGCTCGCCCTCGCTGTTGCCCTGCCGCTTCGCAAAAAAGTGGAGGAGACGCAACCTTCGCCTCTCTCCTTCCGCTCGCTTCTGCACCTCTTCGCCTAGTTCACTACACGCTCGAAATGGTCAGCTTCCAGTGCGAAACCTGCAACGACACGCTCAAGAAGCCCAAACTCGATCAGCACGCTCAGCGCTGCTGGGCCGTCTACACTTGTGCGTTTCTTGCTCGCGGCGGGTCTTGATTGAGCTGCGCTGAGTCGGCTTGCTTCTACCAGGCATCGACTGCAATGTGACTTTCCAGGGAACCGACTACCGCTCGCACACTTCCTGCATCTCGGAGGACCAGAAGTATCAGAAGAGGTGAGCTTTTGAGCCGAGCTGTAGTGGGATCGGAGCTTCGTCCGCTGACACTTTGAGCGCCGACAGTGTCTACAAGGCTCCCAAGGGCAAGGGACAGAAGGGTCAGCAGCAGCAACAGCAACAGCAACAGCAGGCCACCCCCGCTCCTTCTCCCGCTCCCATCGCCGCCGCTCCCGCCGCAATTCCCGAGGCCGCCCCTGCCGTCAACAGCATGCGAAGCGGTATTCATCCCTCTCGCCTAGCTCAAGTCCCCGCCACCCCCGTGCAGCAGAAGCGCGCCCGAGAGGAGCCCGTCGCCGCCGTCGCCGAGGTCAAGGAGAAGGAGTCGACCGAGGAGCCTTCCAAGAAGAAGAAGAAGAAGAGCAAGAAGTCTAAGAGCGAGAAGACGGAGACCGAGGGCGAGACTGCCGTGGAGGAGACCAAGAAGGCCGCCGCCGCCGAGCCTACACCAGAGGGAACCGTCGACGCCTTCCTCGCTACCCTCCTGCCGACACTCCTCACCTCCTCGCAATCGCTCGGTGGTCTTCGGTCGCAGGTCGTCGAGAAGGCCAAGGCAGCTGGGTGGAAGGATGCCAAGGTGGTAGAGAAGGCTTTCGAGGAGGGACTATGGCTTGGAGGAGACAAGCCGAAGAGGATGCTAGCGCTCAAGTATGAGGCTTAGAGGGTGCCAGTTGGCTGCATTGTATCACTAGTGATTCCCATCTATATCCGGCCGAAGGCCGCAGAATTGCGAAAGAGACTTGGCCGTCCTGAGAAGCGAAGGGACAGCACTTCATTGCTTTGTCGACAACTCGGCTTCGATTCTAAACAGCTCCCTCGCGGTGTCTCGTACGGTCTCCTCGAACGGCCTCCATTCAATCCCTAGGTCCCTTTCCACCTTGCTCGAATCCGTAGCGAAATGAGGTCGATCCTTCTCGACCGGTCGACTGGGTATCCGAGCTCGTTGAGACTCAGACAGCTCAGGATCAGATCGAATGGCCTCCGCCATTTGCCGATAGGTGTAATGATGCGCCACGCAAAGGTAACGCTGCCCCCTGGCGACCTCGGTGGTAGCGGCGCGCACATGCAGTTCGGCGATGTCTCGGACGTCGGCGCAGATCTGCAAATGAGCATAAGAGGTCAGCAGAGAGCTTTAAGAAGTAGATCGAAACGCTGGGAATACCTACAGGGTACATCGTAGCTAGCGGCAGCTGCTTAGCATCAATAAGAGCCCACACGTCCTTCACCGAAACGTTGAGGGTGTCCATCGACTCGATGGGCTGCGATGGCGGTCCACTAGCAAGCAGCGTCAAGGTCATATCCTCAGAAAGCGCCGATGCGCTACAAGAGACACTCACTAGACCATCGGAGGAGCGAGAGTGGTCAGGCTGAACGACGGCTTTCGCTCCTTCATGAACCGCCAAGCCGTCAGCTCGGCGAACTTCTTGCTCGCCTCGTACACGAAGACGCCTGATTTTGATTCCATCGCTTGCTCGTAGGTAGCCGGCTGCCAGTCGTCGTCGCTGTTGCCGAGGACGAGGTGTAAGCGGGCGAAAGATTCGGCGCCGAGTTTGTCGCAATATTAGAGCCGAGATAGAGATTGGGAGGCCCGCAGGCGGACAGCAAAAGCTCACCTGTACGTTTTGCCGACGCCCGGGATGCAATGTGCACCGATGATGGTTGCCATGCTAGAGGTAAAAACGACCCGTTCGACCGATGTCTCCTTCGCCGAGTCCTCCAGCAGTCGTAGTACGCCGTTTATGGCGGGGTTGAGGACCTCCTTCTCCCTGTCTCTCGTTGAATAGTTGACGGGTGAGGCGACATGGGCTACGATAGAGACATCTTTGACGGCTTGAGCGAAGGCAGAGGGGGCGGTCATGTCCTCGACGACCTGTTCAAGGGCAAGAGGGAGGGAGGAGCTACATCAGTAGTACTACTGAGCGGATGCTGAAGTGTACCAGACTCACCGACCAGTCGATCTTGCCCTTCAAGTCGCCGTGACGTCGTTCCCAAGCGTCTGCCTTTGCTTGAGACCGTACAGTTCCTCGAACCCTGCAGCAAGACATTCGAGGTGAGCTCTAGCAACACGTCTCGCTATGCAATACGCCGCCAGGAGGCCACAAACTCACCTGAAGCCGTGCTGAAGGAAAGCGAGAACTGTAGCGGAACCTAGGTAGCCATTGGCGCCCGTGACGAGTGCTAGCCTTTTGTGTAGTCGAACACTCGAGAAGCGCATGTCGAGCAGAGGAGAGCAAGGAAAGGCAAGAGGAAGAGAGTCGATTTCCGCTTCCGAGCTCGGATTGTCGTCAGCTGCTCTGCATCAGTTGTTCGCTGTCGCATCTCAAATAAGCCAAAAGATCATTTTAAGGTCTACGGCAGGCAACAAAGCACTCAGGATGTATCATACTCGCTGCAGAAACATGCTCGGCGCGAGCTCGGCGATAACTCGTTTGCCAACCCTTCGCCGGCGCCAGCTCTTTCGCATGCGGTTCAACTCTCTTCGCGTTACTTCCTCTTCAGACGAAAAAGCTGGAGTTACGCTACACCGTCTGCAGATCTTTCTCGGTGCTCCTCTCCCATTGCCTGCTCTTCAAGCACCTTCTGTACCCAGTGTGCTCGGCGGGCGTCTCTCCCCACGCCTTCGCAAACCCGCGCCACAGGGTTTCACCTTCTACCAGCGGGCTTGGTGGCAGCATCAAGCCGGCAAGTCGTCGAAGGTTTCGGAGCTGCAGAGCGCCCCTGCTCTTTCACTCCCCCCTCAGCCTTCTTCCAGTAAGGTAGACCCTTTCGTTAATCACCGAGCGATGAGTAAGCTCGCCCTGCCCACCGTCTGCCCTTCAATGCGGAAGGCTCATCGCTCTCGGCGTTGCGCCTCGCAGGTTTCGAAGGTTCCTTCACTGCTCTGCAGCCTCATCCTTTCCCTTTCTCCCCTTCTTACGCTGTTACAATTGAACAGTACCTCGACATGGTCACCTCGCACCAGAGCCCACCTCGCTCCCTCTCCGCCAACGAAACGAGCGCCGAGCGCCTTTGTCCTCAACCCTCCTCGCTGCAGTCGACGGCGATGAACCACGTCGTGCCCAGCTTCGGTAGCACTACACACCTAGTGTACCCTTCCTTCAGCGCCTCCACCGTCACCTTCGCTCCCTCTACCCCTCCTTTCGCCGGCGAAACGAGCGCCGAGCTATCGACCTCCTTCCTGCCTCCTTCCACTCTCGCCCGGCCTCGCACCCCGTCTGTAAGGCCCAGATCTCGGCTTACATCTCAGCATCCCAACGCAAGCCGAAGCGCGAACACCTCCTTCCACTCCCATGTCCGCTCATCCCAGCCCGAGGACCTCGTCGACCGACTCGGCATCGCCGGGAGCTCGGCTGGACAGACCGAGGAGGGGAGGAAGGCCATACTGAGGGAGAGGAATCGATTGAGCAAGAGGGTGCAGAGGCAACGGCAGGTGAATCATGTAGCAGCTTTGGAAGTGAAGATGGAGCAGCAGGAGGGAGAGCTCGCCGAGCTCCGAGCCGAGTTGAGGAGCAAAGAGCAGGTCATGCGATGCTTTGGGAGAGGTTGAGGGAGAGTGGTAGAGCTTGATATAGCATAGCCTTTGACTGGCAACAGAGCTCAAGGTGCATTTGCGTGAACAAGCCTTCTCGGTGAGAGCTCTAGAAACGGCTCAGCTCCGAGCCATCGAAAGCACCTTCTTCACGCTACGTACAGCTCCGCAGCTTCCCCGCCAGTTTGAATCCTGATCCGCTGCCAAGCTTTCACCCACGAAAGGACGTTCGGCCGGCCTCCTGCACAGCGCAGATCTCGGCGAAGAGCCGCGTACGCGCCTCCTGGGCTTCCACCCAGCTCTTTCACCACGCTGTGAGTCGGAATTACAGAGGTCAAGTCAGCTGAAAGAGCGGTGTACCGAACAATGAGTCGAATGCGCTGCTGCACGATGCTCGCTCTGTCTCCTTCGCCTGCCTCTCTGCTTGTCACCTTCGCCCTCGCGCTTCACATCTTCGATGCAGAGTTACCCAGCATTCCCTGTCTATCCTTCGTTCCCCGCGATACAGGATTGGAGCTACACCACTCAATACCAGCCGCATCTCAGCCCTCCACTTGTCGCTCAGCCAAGTCAGCTTCACTACCGAAGCCCGGGTTACGAGCCTCATCCCTCACTCAACTACTCGCATACACCTCCATCCCAAACGCACTCAATCACCACCTTCAGCCCTCCATCACCCTCCAGTCCTCCCGCCCTCAACCTCGGCGATGATGGCGCCGAATCCTCCACTCTCGACTCTTCCGACCTCTACCTCGACCAGCGCCCGTCGGCCTCCCAAAAGACTAGAAAAAGAGCGAGTAGCAGTGCTGAGAAGCGTGCCACCCTGCGCGAGAAGAACCGCCTCTCGAAGCGAGCGCAGCGGGAGAGGCAGGTGCAGAAGGTGGCGATGCTGGAGGAGAAGATGGTGGAGCAGGCGGGGGAGATTGAGGAGCTGAGACGAAAGCTTAGGGAGAGTGAAGAGAGGATAACCATGTTAACGAGAGAGGTGCAAGATGGCAAGAGCGAGGTGCAGGAAGGGTTCGGCGATGAGTTCTGAGGGTGATAGCTTCGATAGTTGCGGAAGAAGGACAATGACAGACACTCGTACCATATTTAAACCGTGTTCATGAGCTGTCGCTACAGGAAGAGCACCGGCGAGAGCCAACAGCGAGCTCTTTCTCTCATCGCCGAACAAAGGGGGACTCGGCCGAAGCTCGAGGGCGGCGAAGGAGCTTGATTGACGGCTCGCTGCTGCTCTACAGGTGCTCCAGCTACTTCCAAAGATCCCTCACAACTCTGCAGACCCTTGTTGACCTGCTGAGTCGTCTGCACCGCTTCAGCAGACGTGTTTGAGCGTCCGAGCGTCGAGCTGCTGGAGCGGGAAGGGAGCGCTGCAGAGGTCAGCGAGGGTGCTCAGTAGCTTTTTAGAGCTATATAGTGGACTACAAGAGCTCACTGAGCCTTGAGAGGAGAGCGAGGGAACAGACAAAGCCAGCTCGACTTCGCCTCCTTTCTTCCTGCCACAACCTCGTCTCGTCTCGCTCTCGCCCTTTCGACTCTTGGCTCAACTCAGTATGCCCATAGAATTCAAGCAGCGCCCCTACACCAAGGATGACCCCATAGCGCCCTTCACCACGCTCGGCTTTCAAGCCATCCAAACCTCCATCGCCAACTCTGGTTCTCGCAAGGATGCGGTGGCACTCCTCACCTACACGTACGGCTGCCTCGCACCCTCCTCCCCCCAGAGCGTTCTGATCACCGACTTGGGTCTGGATGCCCACGCTCTCGTCTCGCATTGCTCGGCGACGAAGCGCACCACTCTCATTTCCTGCCACCGAAAGCGCACCGACTGGGACTCATACGCCGAGCAGCTCGAATGGCTCACCGATGGAAAGCCTGGATCGGTCGAGCTCCTCTTCATCTACCTCGACGGCAAGCCAGCCCCTTCGAGCGACTTTCAAGCGACTCTCGTCGCCGTCGCCGAGCGCAAGTCCATCTCGCTCGACTACACCGAAATGGCTACGCCTCGCTCTGGACACTTCGTTGAAGTCAGTAAGAACAATGCAGTCACCACTCTCATCCACGCCCCACTCGAATTGAGCCTCGACCAAATGGCGACCATTGATTTCGTCGACTTCGGCGCGACGCTGCGCATGACTCTGTCCAACTCCTTCATCGCCTTTCACAACGCCGTTACTACCGAGGTAGAGCAAGTCCCTATCCCTCTTTGGAAGCGCTACGACGAGCAGCAAGGCTGGGCTCGTCTACCCATCCTCTCGGACTTCGCTCGCTCGCTCCTGCAACAGGCGAGGATGGATCGCTTTGCGCTGGAGGGAACGCGGAAGGAAGCGTCTGGAAATGGCATCCGAGACTCCATCATCGACTATGTCGAGACACCTAGCCTTTTCCCAACGCAGACTTCGAAGCAGGTGGTGCTGGACACTGCTCGCGCTCTTGCAGCGCTTGGAGCGTTTTGTGCAGTATGTGGCGCGCTAGCGGCGGACAAGAAATGTAGCGGATGTCACTGGGAGACGTACTGCTCAGTCAGTCACCAGAAGCAGGACTGGCCTCATCACAAGGGCTGGTGAGCGATTCCCTTTCTCTCGGCGATGAAGTCCGTTCGCTAAATTCGCTCTCTGTCCTTGTACAGGTGCAAGCAGAATCGCAAGAAGACGACCAAATAGCTCATCCGATCCGCGCGACGGATCTCGAGGAAGCTGGTAAGCTTCTTTCGCTCTCCTCGCCAGAGAGCGTTCGCCGAAGCTGACCTTGCTTCTCACAGGATGAGGACGAGTCGACGACTGCTGAAGAAGGATCTGAGAAGGAAACTGGAATGTCGAACGATGCTCTTTCGACTGCCACCCCATCAGCTGTGACGTTCAAGAGTGACTGGCGAAGCGGCACCGAGAGCTCGGCTTAAGACTTCGCAAGTCGACTCGAGCTGCAGAGCTTAGACGTTCGCTTCGCTCGGGAGCTTCAAAGCGCACGCCTCGATACATGTCGTCGCTCGCACTTTCGTAATCGCAGGCTCTCGGGGCAAATGAAGACGAGGTCGAGGAAATCGTCGATCTTTTTGGGCACAGATGGTATCGGAGGCTAGAGACAGGGATCACAGAACGGAAGGGGTAGAATTATGTAGCTAGTTGAGAAGGGGGAAAAATGATATCGAGTGGTACTTTTTTGTGGGAAACGCCTCGACGCTCAGGCTTCCCCGAGCCTCTGCTTCAACGCCAACAGCTCCTCCTCGAGCGAAGCGATGCGCGCGTCGCGCTCCTCGATAGTCTGCTGCAACTCGGCCAAGTGACCAGCCTTGCGCATCCTCGAACGACGCGCGGCGAGCGTGTTCTGCCTCCTCTTGAGCTCGATGGCCGAGAGTAGCTCGTCGGGGATGTCGTCGGGGTTGAGCATCTCGCCTTCCGAAGCGAGGGGGGTCGAGTCGCGACGAGCGCGCTTGTTGCCCTTACCGGCCGCTCCGGTGATCTTGGAGGCGATGGCGGTGGGAGCGCGCTTGCGAGAGGTGGCCGAGGGGAGGAGGTAGTTCCTACGGAAGGGGAGAGCAGGGTCAGCGACGGCGACGAGGCAGAGGAAGGAAGAGCAGCTCACTTGGGAAGAGTAGGCGCATCAAAGTCGATGGGCTTGATCTTGGTGTTGCGAGTCCCGTTGAACTTATCCTTGACGGCCTGCCTCGAAGCGGCGTCCTCGGCCTCAATCTCCTTGGCCGTCTTCTTGCGAGTAGACGCGACCCTAGGCGTAGGAGCGTCGGCGGAGAGAGGAGGGAGCTCGGTGTCGAGGCTCATGAGGGAGGGAGAGACGGCGCCGCTGGAGGGGGCGATGATGGGAGCGTGCATCGCCGTCGAGAGGTCGGCGGGCGCCCAGGTGGTGGAGGTACCGGGGGCAGCGACGTTGCCGAAGAGGCTAGGGTACTCGTCGTAGCCAAAGTCGGGGGTGCCGGGCATGCCATCGATCAGCTCGGGGGTGCCGAACGCGCCGCTGAGGAGAGGGCTGGTGAAGTCCTGCGAGAAGTCGAAAGGGCTGGCCGAGAGGGAAGCGGGCGACAGCCCCAATGGCGACTCGAGGAGGGCATCCTCTTGGCGAAGGCTGTTGGCGAACGCGTTGCTGAAGGCCGGGGCGGGAGCGACCGACGAGGACGGGAAGAGCGAGGGCGTGGGGAGGGGCAGCGCCGACGACTCGGTGAAGGAGAGGTCGAGGAAGGATGCGAGGTCCGACCCAGCTTCGTTGTCTGTAGGGGAGGGAGAAACTCGGTCAGCGTCGGCAACTCTCGTCGGCGGCGGCGCCTGAGCGCGATCGAGGCCGAGGAATGCTTACCGAAGCCGGGCTTTTGGTCAGGGTTGAACAGGTTGTAGCTCATCATGGTGGGAGACATGTCGACGGACGGGCTAACGATGGGGTTGGTGGTCGTTGAACGGGTGCGGGGCACGGTGGACGAGTCGGTTAAGGACACGGGGATTGGGAACAGCTCGTGGATTGGAACTGGGAGCACTGGGGGGAGGGGGTGGAGGGGAACATGGTGTTGGGGAAAAGGGCTTGGAGTTCTGTAGGATGTGTGTCGAGGTCAGCGCTGCTTTCGACGCGACTCGACCCGGTCGACGACGAAGATGAAATTTTCCGAGTCAAGCGCTGGCAGGGTGAGGACGTACCTTGTTGTAGGGCTTGCTGGGTTGTAACTTCTTTGATCCTGATGCTTAGAACTGCATGTTGGCGAGACGGTAGACGGTGATAGTGATTGTGCGCGGTTGAAGGTGAGGGGAAGAGGGCAACCCGGGCGAATCTGAGCCCTCTCCAAGAATTGGGGGGCCCGAGCTCGAGGCGCTTCGGCGCTTAGAATGAGATGCGGCGGGGCTTGTCCTCCTGCCACAGAATGCTGCTCCCTTTACTAATACTACCAACTCTAGCAGCAGCTGCTGCTGTACAACTCCCCTTCGCCTTTGAACCGCTGCAGCAACCAGGCTCCTCGTCGCCCGTCGCTAATCCCTATCGCGAGCTGCCATGGGGCGAGGTCAACATCATCTCGACCACAGACACGTGGGTAGTGTCTAGAGCTACTCTGTACATTGCCCAGCTCACCGCCAGCTCGCTCCGAACAGGCATGGCTGGCTCATGGGACATCAGCGACAAGAGGCGGGCTTCAGTGGTGACTGGGGAGGTGAGTCTGAGCTATAGCGAGAGCAGCGAGCTACAGCTAACTCACAGTACATCAGACCTCTACTCCTTCGCCGTGCGGATGAAGGAAGAAGCTCGGCGACGGGGCGTGGACCTGCTGCTCGTCGACTCGGGGGACCGTGTAGATGGGAACGGACTGGTAGATGGGGAGCCAGCAGGGCACGTCAAGGGGTAAGGTCTTCAACATCTCGCTGCTGCTCCCGCTGCAGCTCAGCGTCCGCTCGGAGTTAATTGCTAACCCCCTTGCCCCCCCGCTCAGCTGGACGGCCATGTCCTACTTCGCCGAGATGCCCTACGACATCATCACCACCGGTAATCACGAGCTCTACAAATATCCCGTAGCGGTAGCGACCTACAACAAGCTCGCCAAGCACTACGGCGAGCGCTATGTCACATCCAACGTCAACCTCACTCTCAACGACCAGCGAGGGAAGCAGCGCACCGTGGAGCTTGGGAACAAGTACCGCAAGTTCAAGACGGAAGAGGGGAGGAATGTTACTGCGTTTGGGCCACTGTTTGATTTCAAGGGTGAGTCGCTGCTTCGATTGTCCGTCGGCCGTCACGGTTGGCTCGCTCGAAATGAAGCTGACTGGCTTCTGCGACCCGTCACAATACAGCCCACGCCGCTGGTATCGACGTGCAAGCACCGCACAAGATGGTCAAGGAGCAGTGGTTCCTCGACGCCATCGCCGAAGAGCCGAGCTTCTTCCTTCTCGGTACGTTGGCCATTCTCTGCCTCTTCTAGATCTTGCTGAAACTGAGACTTCATCCCTCTCGACAGTCGGTCACATGTCCATCCGCAAGGAGCCCGACTCTGAGTGGTCGACCATCGTCAAGGCGATTCGCGATGTGCACCCGCACACACCCATCACCGTCTTCGGCGGGCATCATCACGTACAGCTCGGATTGCATCGGCTTCTCTGTCTCTCGCTGACCCTTCTGCATCCTTGCAGATCCGCGACTGCGTGCGCGAGGACCGCTATTCAATGTCGCTCGCTGCCGGCCGGTACATGGAGACCGTGGGCTGGATGAGTGAGTCTTCACCGCTCCAAGATCAATCAAGATCACTCATTCACCCTTTCTCACCTGCACAGGTATCAAAGGTATTGACTCGGCCGACCGTTCGGAGCTCGAGTTCCAGCGGCGGTATCTCGACCAAAACCGGAACACTGTACGCTGGCATTGCCGAGCTACAGGGCTACTGCTGACTATTCTCTGCAGTACAAGTACCATGCTGGCGACGATTTCGACACCAAGAAGGGTCAATCCATCACTCAGGGTCTCACGCAAACGGCTCGGGACTTCAATCTCACCCTGCAATTCGGCGTCGCTCCTCAATGTTGGTTGTTCCTCCCCCTTTCTCTCGCTTCCTATACTCACCCGTCGCCTCTGAACAGCCTACTACCTCTACCGCCACCCCCACACCTCGGACAAGTCGATCCTTAAGCTCCTCACCGAGAAGGTCCTTCCCCTGCTCGTTACCCGACCGGATAGACCTCACCCTTCGTTGACGATCCTCAACTCGGGGAGTATAAGGTTCGATATCTTCAAGGGACCGTTCACGAGGAATGATCAGGTGAATGGCTCCCTGTACCGCGAGAGCAGAAGAGTGCCGAGCTGACTCCCCGATTTTGCGAGCGAGTAGTGGATCATTCTTCCCTTCAGTGAGCTCGCCTCTCCCTTCTGCAGTATCGTCGCATTACTGATCCCGCTCAACCCACAGCCAACTCCTTCGAGTACATCCCCTCCGTCCCCCGCTCCGTCGCGCTCAAGCTCCTCCCCTACCTCAACCTCGTAGGCGAGCATCATCTCGCCTCGCTCTCCTCTTCCTCCCTGTCTCCCTCCACCTCCGACAAGCCTCGACACCCCCACGCCCTAGCAGCAGACGTCGAGCATCTCTATCGGCGCCGACTGGCCGAAGCCTACTCTGCCTCGGCGCTGGAGGGCCAGGTGGGAGGGAAGAAGGGGAAGGAGCACCTCACCCCAGGCTATGTCACAGCGGACAAATGCGACGAGCTAGGCGACGATACGATGCATCGTCCTATTCCCGCTGTGTGGCAGCCGACGTTCGTTTCCACCGCATTTCCCCCTCCTTCCAGCGCCGAGGAAGAGGACGAGGAGGACAAGATCGACATCGTCTTCTTCGATTTCATCCAGCCCGACATTCTTTCCGCTCTCAACACGCTGCAGAAGAGCAAGACGTTCACCGAGCGGGATGTTGGGCTGTTCATCACGGATTTGACGGCCAATACGTTGATGCAGACTTATGCGGAGAGGGAGTGGAACTAGATGGCAAGGGAGGGAGGTGCTGTAAGCTTATAGACATTCACTTGCTAGTCGACCGAGGAGGACGAGCGAGGGAGCGTGCGAGCGCGAGAGGACGATGGGAGACGACATGGTTGCATTGCGGGAGAGGGGTATAGAGTGACTGAGAGGGTATGTAAAAGAGCGCTCGTGCGATGGGCTACTTAGACGATGAGAGGGAGCGGAAGAACCTGCGAGAATGAGAATGGGTGAGCGATGCGAGCGCCAAGGCGGGCGAAGAGGGGAAGGGCTCACTCTGAGTAGGCGTGCTCGACGTCGAAAAGCATCTGGAGAGGAGATGGGCCCAGTCAGCGACGGTGCTGCAGAAGGAAGAGGGAGAAGAGCTCACCTGCCGTGACTGCTCCTCGGTGATCTCCTCGCTCGCTCGCATTTGGTTGAGGGTGATGAGCCTGTCGGTCGTCGTTCGTCCAGAGGTCAGCAAACGTCTGCTCCGCTTTCCATCGAGCCGAACACTCACCAATGCAGGATCTTGGGCCTCCCCTCCCATTCGCTCGACGCCTTGAACCTCGTATACCCGCTCATCAAATCGGTCAACAGCGGGTGCAGTTGGTCCTTGGCTCGTAGTTTGAGCTTGAGGGCATCCATGAAGGTGATGAAGTTCTGTCAGGGCGAGGATCTCAGTCAGCTCGGAGCTCGGCGAGGGGAAATTGGGAGAACACGGCACCCACCTGTGTAGTTTCTGCCACCCATTTGGCAGCTTCGACCCCTTCCTCCGAGCTGTGTTCTACTGTTGCTGGAACGCCTACTTCGATACGATGAGCTGCTGCCGTACAATCCATCTGTTCGACCCCCGACCCCACACTGCGTCAGCTCTCCTTCGGCGTGCGGAGCTACAGAGAGCACGACTGACCCGATACTCGGTCATGAAGGCGTTCAAGCTGGGTACAAAATCTCCCACGAGCTTCATAATGGTCTTGAACTGCGCCAAGAGGCGGGAGCAGGCGGGCGTGTATCTGTCGAGTCGCCTGGGGTGAGCTGTAGCTCGTGCAGTTATATAAAGAGAAGGCTCACTGTGATTGAGAGATCGAGTCTCGTACGTAGGCTTTCTCGAGGTAGTCTAGGGAGGTGATGATGCCGTACAAAGTGGCCAGCTCGTCGTAGCGCTCCCGGTCGGCGTTGGAGGTGAAGAGGCGCACTTCCTGTGGGTTATAGGTGAGTAGCTGTAGCTGTATAGGACTGAGATGAAACTCACCTCGTCCAAGTTGAAGTTTGCCATGTGAGTAGCGAGGAGTACAGAGCCAACCCTCGAAGTCGAGCCAATCCGTCTCTCACGCTCCCGCTCTATTCGTCTCCAACTCGACTCGTTTCTGTAGGCTGTTCGGAAGGGATGTCTGCTCTGCTCTCTTCGCTGTGCTGCTGCTTCACTTCCTCTGATCCACACGACCAGGTAGGCTGTCTCGTCTCTCTGAGCTCCCTGACGTCCTCGCTCATCTTGCTCTCTCTTCTGTTTCTGTAGGACGACGAGCGTACAGCGCTACTCAACCCAGATATCATCCCAGAGTGAGCTTTCTCATTCCCTGATGCTTCCCTACAGCCCGCTGACATCAGACGAGCACAGAGCTCCCTCGCGGCCCGTGGGTCGATCCACCGAAGAGCAGCTACAAGAGCAACAACACCTCCGTCGCATCCTTCACGACGCTTCAGAGTGGGTCTCCCGCTGTAGCCTTGTAGCTCTCCCCTCGCCGCTCGCTGACTTCCGCCTCGGCTCGTCGAACAGACGCTTCGTCAACATCATCTCCCCCTCACCCTTCACCCGGCCCTCCCACTCCTCACACACCGGCTCCCCTACATCCTCCCGTTCCGCCAGTCCCACACCCTCCTCCTTCGACTCAGCCTCCTCAATCCCTCTCGACTCACCCCGCACCCGCCAATCCAAATCCCGGCAGCAATCCCTTTCTCTCACTGCTGGAGTGGAGAGGAGTAGGAAGATCAGCAATGTGTCTACTGCGACGTGGAGAGCACCGACGGGGGAGCAGGAGGTCAAGGTCGTTAATTTGGGGACGAATTTCGAGCCGCACCAAAGGCGCCGAGGGGATGGCGAGGGGAAGGAGAAGGAGAGGGAAAGGCCGATGAGTAGTCATTCGTTGAGAACTTTGCCCCGAGGTGGAGGAGCGGGAGGAAGGGGTCAGCCCTCGCCGCTGGGGAAGAGGAATGGGCATCGACATCATTCGGCGGAGGAGGACCGAGGAGGGGATGGGTGTGAGATTAGTGGAGAAGGGGAGGAGGAGGAGGATGAAGAATCAAGGTTTGCGACGATGGCGAGCTATAGGACTGCGCATGAGGGGAGTGAGGAGCTTAGTGGGGCGACTACTATTGGGAGGAAAGGGAGGAAGGGGGATCGGAAGCTGGCGTTGGAGGAAATTTGGAGGGGCGAGGGAGATGAGCAGGTGGGGCAGAGTGAGGAGGTGAGTTCCATTTCGCTCTGTTGAGGTCCTTGATTCGAGTGAGGGCGTCGAGAGAGCACGAAGCGAACGCCGAAGCTGACCTCCCCGCTCCGCTCAATAGCTCACTCAGGCGCTCAAAGCCCTCGAGGACTCGATGTCGACCTTCACTCTCACCCCCGTCGGCCCCATCGTAGCAGACCTAGGCGATCTCTCAGCGTAGTCCTCCTGCCCGTCGATGTCATCCCTCCGTTCTTTCCGCATACCCTCTCCATAGCCTCGTCGTTAATCTCAAGCACACCCGATACCCATTCTCACTTTCGCTTCGCTGAGAACCGAGATGAAAGGTGGTGATGCGAAAAAGGAGACGGCGCTATCTTGTTCGAATCACAGCTGCGCCCGTCGAGTTCGTTCTCGCTTTTCCCCTCCGCCGACTACTAACGACACTCTATCCTGCTACTACTCTCAGATCCGACCGAGCACTGGCTCGAGGCTCAGACGGTCCACTTCTCCACCTTGGTGCCGTACTGCGTGTGCGAGGTAGAGGTCAGCTCGGCGTCCTGCTCATTCGCCGAGAGAGAGAAAGTGGAACCCACCTTGGCCTGACTATCCTTATGACTAACAAACTCGACATCACTCGACACCTTATCCCTCTCCGAGATCCTCAGTCCCTCCTCAAGCCCCAGCACCCCATACTTGAAGTGCTTGCCAATGTTCTTGATCCTCTCCTCGTCGCCCGCGTTCGAGGTGCGCGTCCAGATGTTGATACGGTAGAAGGCCTTGCGGGAGGAAACGATCACTCCGGTAATCTCGTTGGAGAAGGTGGGGGAGGGAGCGGCGGAGGGAGTGGGCTCTTCGGCGGTAGGGGCGACGAAGGGGGTTTCGAACGTCTCGCCGATGGCGGCGAGCATCTGCGCGCGGTTACGACGGTCAGCGCGGCGCGGGAGATAGGAGGCGAAGGCTGAAGGGGAGAACGCACAGTGTAAAGCCAGAAGTTATCAATCGTCTCGGAGTACTTTCCCCTCGGCAGCTGTACGCTCCACTTTCCTCCCTTGGCGTTGGCGCTGTCCTCCCACGCGGGCTTGATGCCCTCCTTGAACAGGTAGTAGTTCGAGTTGGGGTGGATGAGCGAGGGCGGGACAATGTTGTTGTAGAGGCTGCGAGAGAACAGAGTCAGCGCCGAGCAGCGAGAGCGGGAGAGGGAGACAAAAGGACTGACCCCCAGAACTCCTCGACCGACTCGAATGCAATCACCTTGACCAGAGCCTCGTCCCAGCTCTTTGCCTTGTCCTGTAGTAGCATCTCCGCGTTAGCTTCCCCTGCGCTTCCCTCCTCCGCTCCCTCTCAAAGAGCTCACCTGCTTGGAAGCCGAATCGAACCACATAGTCCAAGGCGAGTAAAGCGGGTGCTTGACGGTAAAGTTGGCCTGGTCGGCAAAGACGGTGACATCCTTGTTAGGGTCTACCAGCCCTCCCTCGACGGTCGTTTGCGGCTCCTTTGATCCCTCTCCAGCTCCCTCTCCCTCTCCCTCGTCGGCGCCCTCCTCCTTGGACTCAGTCTCAGTAGCGGTAGCTCCTGGTTGTTGGGACTTCTCGATAGCTGCGCGCACGGCTGCTGCTGCTGCGTCGGCGGCTGCTGGGGGAAGGGACGAGGTCGAGGGCTCTGCCATGGTCGAAACGGCTGAGAGAGAGCTGAGGGCGGTAGGATGTGTAGGACGGTAGGACGGTAGGAGGCCTGTAGTACTGGTGAACGACGAGACGAGCGACTAAGAGACGAGCTAAGAAGATGAGGTAAGAAGCTGAGCCACCACTCGCTCTCGCCGCTCTCAAGCAAATCTGGCTGAGCGCGAAGGTCAAGTTCCAGACTCGTCCTTGTCACTTCGCTTCTGTACTTCTTTTCAACCTCGTCTCTGCCTCCAACCATGGGAGCACTAGAAAACGCCCTCAGCGAGGAGCTACCGCCCTACACTTCTCCAACCGACGCTCCTCCGGCTCCCTCGCGCTCACGGCCAAAAGCAGCCACAGCTAAAGAGCAGCACAAGATCATTGCAGCAGCCGTGGGAGCGACCCTTACATCCCTTACGAGTGAGTCGAGCTATACCACAGCCAGGCTGGACTACAGCAGACACTTTTCGGCGGTGGCGGAGGCAGCCGGTTCAACGCGTCCTTTCGGCGACGGCGCTTCGCTATCGAGCTGGGACAGCGTGGCAAGGTAGCAGGGACTAGAGGGAATGCATATGGAGCTACAGAGCAGCACAGAAAGCTACAGGGTGGCACTGGGAAAGGGGGAAAGCTCTCGAGGCGCATGACGTCGAGAAGGGTTGCGAATCGCGGGCTACAGTGGACACGAGAGTAGCTTCAAGTGCTGACTATACTTTTTTATACTGCAGTGACTCCCTTCGACGTAATCAAGACGCGCCTGCAAACTCAAGCGCCCGCCGAGCCGCTCTTTCGGCCCTCATCTCACCTCCCTCCTCCATCTTCTCGTTCTTCCACCTCACCATGGCCACCACCAGTAGCAAGCACTTCGACTGCTACCTCGACCGCTCACCCACTACCATTAGGAGCTTCAACTTCGGCAGCAGCAACCAACGCCGCGACCTGCTGTCGACCGACCTACTTCTCCACCAACATGGACGCCTCGCTCCTCTGTCGTTTCGATCCACGACTATCCACCTCCTCCCTTCCCGCCTCGGGCTCCCACACGACCTCCACCTCCCCTTCAGCAGCCTCCGTCCGGCAACCCCCCTCCTCGGCCTTCGTGCACCACCTCGCCCCCCTCTCCCACCAACACACACCGTCTCCCTCCGTCCTCCTCTCTTCCTCCTCCTCATCAGCAGCATCCTGCATCTACCCCACACCCTCTGCAGCTACCCTCTCCCTTCCCTCCCAGTCCGCTCCCTCGGCCTCGAGACATCTCACGGGCTTTTGGGACGCAGTGATCAAGATTACGAAGCATGAGGGATTGGCAGCGATGTGGAGAGGAACTGGACCGACGTTGGTCATGTCAGTACCGGGGCAGGTGGTGTACATGGTCGGGTATGACTGGGGCCGGCGGACGGCGTTCGAGAAAGCGCCGACGTGGGCATACACCACCTCAGTAGACGCACCAGGCGGCAAAGACCTTAAAACCTCCTATCTAACGATGGTCCCCCTCCTCGCCGGCTCCCTCTCCCGCACCCTCGTCGCCTGCCTCACCTCCCCCCTCGAGCTCGTGCGCACACGTCTCCAATCCTCCCACTCCAGCTCCTCCACCTCCCTCTCCACCATCTACACCTCCCTCCGCGCCGAAGGGCTTGCATCGGCATGGAGGGGATTGCCGCCGACGTTGTGGAGGGACGTGCCGTTCTCGGGCATTTACTGGGCAGGGTATGAGGGCATCAAGAGGAGCTTGACGGGTGGGAAGGGTATGGGGGAGAAGGGTGACATGGGCGCTTGGGAGGAGTTTGGGGTCGCGTTCGTCAGTGGAGCGGGGAGTGGCATGGTCAGCTGCGTTTCTTGGCTTCTCGGCGCTGGTTTCGCTCAAGCTCGTCGCTGACCCTCGCTGCCCTTCTCCCTCGACGCACAACAGATCGCAGCCACTCTAACAAATCCCTTCGACGTCGTCAAGACCCGTCGACAAGCTCTCGACACTTCAGCCATCTCCGCCGAGGCATTGAAGAGGGGAGAAGTTCCACCACCGCAGTTGACCAAGACGTTCGCGATCGCGAGGGACATCTTCCAGAAGGAGGGGATGACCGGGTTGATGAGGGGGTTGACGCCGAGGTTGGCTAAGGTGCGTTCGTTTGGGCGCGCGGTAACGGGGGAACGAGAAACGCTCGCTGACTTCGCTTCCCCTGCTCTCCTGCCTCCTTCATTCACCGTCCTTTCCCGCACCTCTCACCTACTTCAGGTCGGACCCGCCTGTGGACTCATGATCGCTAGTTATGAGGGCCTGTCCGTCTTGCTCGGCGATGCATGAGCGGAGGCGAGCTGAAGGGGGAGGAGAGGCAGACGCGCATAAGACGACGACGACTTGATACAGCATATGATGGCACAATAGATTATCCCAAAACAGCTCCTTCGGGATTATCACCCATCCTCGGCCGTCGCGGGAGAGGGAAGTTGGAACGAGAGCGATCGCGAGCCCGAGGACCGTGAGAGAGAGAAGTATCGAAGCAAAGCGGGTTTCAATGTACAACAGAAGACTATCCAGAACTGCTCACTACTATTCTCGCCCGTCCTCGAGACCGGCACGAGCCCAAGCCAATCATCACCGATCCCTCACTTGCTCTTCTTGCTCGGCCTCGAGCTGCTGCCCTTGGGGATGACCTCCTCATCCGACCCTTCTCCTTCGTCGCTGCCCTCTTTAGCCACACTCTTCCTCTTCTTCCCCCCAGCCTTCGCGGGCACCTTCTTTCCCTTGCCCTTCGTCTCTTCCTCCTCCTCACTCTCCTCCTCCTTCACCTCCTTCTTCACCTTCTTCGCCCCCTTGACCGGCATCAACTCCTCCCACCCTCCCTCCTCACCCAACAACTTGACCGCCTCATAGAACTCCTGACTGGCAGGCTGAACGGAGAGCCGACCCCGTTTGATGAGCGCCGAGTTGGTGATGGCGGAGAGGTGGGAGGTCGTTAGGTAGGGAGTGCAGGAGGGAGGGGTGGTGAGAAGGGAGAGGGATTGGAGGAGCTTGAGAGGGACGAGGTGCGGGAGGCGGGAGACGAACTGAGGCGGGGGAGGGGGAGGGGAGGTGCGCCGAGCAGGCGAGGCGGAGGCAGGAGGAGAAGAGACGGTTGGTGGGAGGGTGCGGGGTCGAGTAGAGCAAAAAATAGAGGTACGCGGGGCAGAGCGAGGTCAGTTAAGCTGCCCAGAGGTAAGAGAAACGACGCCAGCGAAGGCAGCCAGCGCCGAGCCGGGGCCGGGATCGAGCCAACTCACCTCGAGATCGACCATGTACCACGTCGGGTACTGAGAATCACTCTTGGGGTCGTAGTAGCTGTTTCCGGACAAGAAGAGAGATCAGCCTGATCCAGCAACGCCGAGCAGGAGTCCGCCGAAGCGACTCGGGACAGCAACAGACACCTTACGGATGCTTCGGGTCCCAGGCGTTGTGGTCGGGGTATCCTATGAGTTCGTGGGGAGGGTCAGCATGCTCAGCATCGTTAGTAGAGGGCAGCAGACACCCACCCGTCTTGACCACCTTGGCCAACCCCGTGATTCCCGGCACTTTGCAGTTGCTGGCATAGAACAAGCACTTTTGACCGAGCTGCATCTTCTCCTTCATAATCTTCTTGGCTTCGTGGTTGCTGTTCGAGGTGCAGCAAAGGCGTCAGCAGGCGACGCGTCGAGTAGCGTGCCGTATGAGACGACTAGGGAGCGGAATCGCACCGGACTCCTTCCCAGCTGGTGACCTGTAGTCTAGAGAGTTAGCGCTGCTTTCCCACAGCTGATCTGAGGCCTGCAGTGCCAGCACAACACTCACGCGGCACTCCTCGAAGTCGTCGATCGAGAACTTGACATCCACACCCTTTTCAATCCTAGTCTCGGGTCTGTAGGAAGCTATTAGTGAGCTTCTACCGGCTTGCGAAACGGCAAGAGCTTACTCGGCCTGCAGGGTGAGATTGCGATGAGCGGCGATGCGGGGAGCGAGCTGAGCAGCGAGGAGCTCACCTTGAGTAGCCAGTGGGTATGAGTGGGCTGCTCTGCGGCAGTAGAAGCAGCTGAAGCCTTCTTGGGAGCCATTCGAGCGAGTTGAAGCGGTACAGACGATTCGGCCGGAGCTAAGCCTAGGGCCTGCGAAGCTTCGCACTTCGCATCTTCTCTCTCTCACGATCACTCGTTTCGCATCTCGCCTCGACTTGGACATGTTTGCGCCGATAGCCAGCACTAGTAAAGCGGTACAGAAGGGCAAAGGCAAGCACGGCAAGGGCAAGGAGAAGCCTCAAGAGCCGTCGCTCCTCTCAAACTCGAGGCAGCTACCAAAACAAGACGGTGAGCTCTTGCTCGTCTCGTACAGCTTCGGACTAGCTGCTGACCTCTTGATATAGAGCATGTCATTCCTACGCAATCGCTCAAGAAGTACATGTACGGCGCCCGGCCAGAGTTGGTGCAGAAGAATTGGGTTAAAAGCCAAAGCGACAAGAAGCTGGGACACCACCTCAACTCGCTGTCGTCCTCGGCCAAGGCTTCGGGCATGAAGAGCCACGAGCACGACGACCTGCTGCTGGACCACTCCAACTCGGGGTTGATGGAGACGGAGACGGATATGGAGAGGACTTGGAAGGTCAAGCAGGACGAGATTGTCGAGTCGAGTGCGATTGCTACTGCTAGCAAGTCGTTTAGTCTGAAGCTGGAGGAGTTTGGACCCTACGCCGTCGATTACACGAGGAATGGACGGTGAGTTCGGCGTTTGCTCTCCCCCTTGGCAAGTGGCGCCGAGCTGATCCTCGCGCTTTCTCCTGCAGCCATCTCGCCATTGCCGGTCGCAAGGGACACATCGGAACCTTTGACTGGCATTCGGGACGCCTCCACTGCGAGATTCAGCTCAAGGAGACGGCACGAGCGATCCGCTGGCTTCACGACGAGAGCTTCTTCGCCGTTGCGCAGAAGCAGTACGTCTACATCTACGATAAAGACGGACTCGAGGTGCACCAGCTGCGGAATCATGTCGAGGTCACCCAGATGGAGTTCCTCCCCTACCACTTCCTGCTCGCGACGGTAGTGAGTTTGAGATTGGCTTCGGCGATGGAGGCCGAGCGGAGAGCTGACCGGCTCTCGCACGTCGCAGGGCAACGCCGGATACCTCAAGTACCAGGATACATCGACGGGTCAGCTCGTCGCCGAGATGCGCACCAAGCTCGGCGGATGCCAAACGATGGCTCAGAACCCTCACAACGCCTTCATCCACCTCGGTCACCAGAACGGTGAGGTCAGCTGCTCTTCTCGTTCCGCTATCTTTCGCTGACCCCCCCTTCCACCTACAGGAACCGTCTCGCTCTGGTCTCCCTCCGTCTCCAAGCCTCAAGTCCAGCTGCAAGCTCACCGAGGTCCCGTCTCGTCCATCGCTCTCGACCCTTCTACACTCGGCACTCGCATGGTCACCACCGGCGTCGACGGAACAGTCAAGGTCTGGGACACGAGGAAGTGGGCCGTTCTGAACGAGTACCAGTTCAAGAAGACGCCGAAGACGGCCGTTTGGAGTCAGAAGGGCCTGCTCGGCTTGGGATGGGGCAACCACGTTTCGGTGCGCTACATTCGCTACCCATACTTCTCTTTCATCTCGCTGACACGCTCTCTCTTTACCCAACAGGTCTTCAAGGACCTCCAGCGACCAGGCCAGAACCCTCGCATGCCGCCACCGCCCTACATGACCCACACCTTCCCCGGCACCGCTGTCAACGACATGCGCTTCTGCCCCTTCGACGACGTCCTCGGAGTCGGCCACGGCTCGGGCTTCACCTCGCTCATCATCCCCGGCGCTGGAGAGGCCAACTTCGATTCGCTCGAGGCCGATCCCTTCGAGGGCAAGAGGCGTCGTCGTGAGCGTGAGGTCAACTCGCTTCTCGACAAGATCCCCTTCGACATGATCACGCTCGATACGGAGATGGTCGGAAAGCTGGATACCAACGTCATGAAGGCGGAGGAGAGGATCAACCCCGACAAGCCGGGCTTCAAGGCGACGCCGTATGCTCAGAAGACGAGGCTGGATCGATTGAAGACGGATGGAGAGCATCAGGAGGATGAGGAGGAGGATAGCGACGATGATGAGGATGAGGATGAGGAGAGGAGGAAGGCTAAGAAGTTGGCAAGGGTGGAGAAGGCCGATGCCAAGAACAGGGCGAGGGGAAGGAACTCGACGCTCAAGAAGATGCTGAGGAAGAGGAGAAGGAATGTTGTGGATCCTCAGACGGTGCGTTCTGTCGTTTTCGCACTCTGGCTGCGCTCGGCGCTGATCTTTCCTTTCCTCTTCTCTTTATCCCATCACAGGTCGCGCTCAAGGAGAAGCTCGAGCGTCAACGCGCAGCCACCAAGGTCGCCAAGCAGAACGCGCTCGCGCAGAAGTCGGCTGCTTCGGGCACAGCGGGAGCTCTAGATCGTTTCGGCTTCAAGTAGGCCAGTGGAGCAGGGAGCTGGCGTCAGCGGAGATGTACGGTGTACTGCAAAATTGTCGGTTCATTGTACCCTCTATTATCTCTCGCGTCGAACTGGAGAGACTCGACCGATGCTCGTTCTCGTCTACTCTCAGCGCTCGCTGCACCATGCTCTCATCTCTGGTGGTCCGTACTCGACAGCAAGTTTCATTCTCCCCTCGTCTCAGCCTCCTACTGCACATCCACAGAGCCCAGGTCTCGCTCCATCGGTTCTCCTTCCTGAGCAGGCGCGCGACGAGGTCAGCTCGGTTCGGCGTTTAGGAGAAGGCAGAACGGCTCACCAGCTTCCTCGTCCTCGGACGTAAAGGCTGACAAGCTACAAATTAATCGCCTTGCGGTTCTTCTTGCACCTAGCGAAGCGAAAGACCGGGTTCAGCCAACGAAGTTCATCGCCGGAAGAAGCGAAAGCGCTCACCAGCTCCTGTGATGCGGCCAATCCTCTCGTTGATGCTCTGTCGAGCAGTAGGACTCCCACTCGCATCCTCCACACTTTTTGATCGATCCCAGCTTCCCACAGAACCCGCAAAGCGCTCCGAAGGTCGTCACGCTTTGGACCATGTTGAGGATCAGCTCCCGAGTCGACTGTATGAGAGGGAAGGGAGCAGCGAGAACGGTTCTCAGATCCCTCCTGAGGGCGGTCGCCGAGGAATTCGTGCGTTGACCTCCCTCTGCGAAGCGATTCATCCTAGCCTGCTGCAAGAGTGAGCGGGCGAGGTCCGAAAGGATGGGGAGGCGAGTCCAACCTTGCTGCCCGTCGTAGTACCGCCAGAAAGGAACGTTGATTCGCTCTATCGAGGTGCTGAGGGTGTTGTGGAAGAGCACGATAGCGGTGCACAGCGCTACGCCGTAGACGTCGTTCGGCTCGGCGGTGAGAGTGAAGTTCAAGCCCATGTCGGTTGGCGCATGGACCAAAGTAGTGACAGCTTCTGTCTTGCTAACCTCCACCAGCCCAGTGGCGGTGACCACCTCGCCGTACTCCAGCGCAACGGACTTGGCCTCGGCGAGAGCGAAGAGAGTCGAACGAAGTGTGCTGGGAGGCGCTTGCGTGCCGTCGAGGTAGATGACGAGGAGTTCCAACTGACCCAGGCTTTCCGTCTGCGAGCCACTCGAGCTGCTCGGCATACGAAGACCATTCGGTGAAGGCCTTTCCCGACGAGCTGACGGTGGAGCGCTCAGTCGCCGAGCAATGCGCTACGAGGACATCCGAATGATCGGATGCGAGGGCGCATGCAGCAACCTTCGGCGAAGAGGGTGTGAGGGAGGCGTAGGTGTAGTTGGGCAGCGTTACTAGGCTCTGGAGGCGACGAACGCTGTCCGAAGAGGCTGACTTGCCGGAGCTTGCCACTGGGTCGCCTTCGGTGCAATTCCGTTGCTTGACCTGGATGGGCATGCTGCTGGCTGAGCGACGTCGAGAGCGAGACGAGACGAGGCGAGGTTGTGGGAGAAGGACACGAGGCGAGATCGAGTTCAAAGTTGGCTTTCTCTGTTCCCTCGCTCTCCTCACAAGGCTCAGTGAGCTCCTATAGTCCATCGAATAGCTCTGAAAAACTACTGAGCACCCTCGCTGACCTCTGTAGCGCTCCCCTTCCCCTGCTCCACCTCGACGCTCGGACGCTCAAACACGTCGCTGCAGCGGTTGCAGACGATTTGGCGGGTCAACAAGAGTCTGGAGGGCTGTGAGGGATCTGTGAGAGTAGCTGCAGCACCTGTAGACTAGCAGCGAGCGGTCAATCAAGCTCCTTCGCCGCCCTCGAGCTTCGGCCGGGTTCCTTTGTTCGGCGATGAGAGAAAGAGCTCGTGCCTCGATTGTGGCGCTCTGTGTCTTGCAGTGAGGCAGCATGAGAGCCAGTTAACGAAGTATGGCGGACCTCGAGGGTGCTGAAAGAAGCGAGAGAGGCATCAACGAGCAGCTTCTCGTTCGGCGCCGAGTCGCTCTCAATTCGCTTCGCGGCGGCTCTCAAGTCAGCTCTGCTCAAGTCGAGATACTGCTAAACACATATGAGATTTTTGGTACTGATGGAGAGCTACACAAAAGCGAGAGCTATGCACAAGGGAGGAGATGGAACTCTTTTTGATCGCGCCGAAGCGCGGTGAAGGAGATGCTAAGTGGAGGGGGAGAGGTACTAATGATAGGGTAGGGGAAAGCCGAACAATCACAACGCAACGCCCGCCGCCTGGGCTCGACTCCTCAACTCCTCATTCTCCTGCCTCAGCTCCTCCAACTGCTCGTCCTGCTCCTTGACTCTGGCCTCCAACCCCGCGAGGTACTCGGCCTTGCGCTGCCTACTCTTCCTCGCCGCCAGCGTGTTCTGCTTGCGCTTCTCGTTCACCTCCTGCTTCGTCTCGTCGTCAATCTCGTCCGCCTCCTCATCGTTGACGCCGACCGAGGTGTTGCGCTTGCGCTGCGACGAGATCGTCTTGGCGATGGCCTTGGGCAGCACCTTGCGCGAGGTGCGAGACTCGCCGCGCCAGTTGCGAGGCTGGATGGGCGCCTCGAGGGGGACGGTGGGCACCGTGTCGTGGGAGCGAACGCCGTTAAAGACTCGCTTGCCCGTGTTGGGATCGCGAACGCCGGCGCCGGTGGGCTTGCGCTTGCGAGTGGTGGTGGTACGAGTCGAGTGAGAGGTGGAAGAGGAAGGCGTGTACTCCTCGTCGTCGTCGTCGCCGCGGGTGTGGGAAGCCATTGGTGTAGCCTCCTCATCGCCGAGCTCCTCGACCTGCTGCTGAGCGGGCTGCTGTCCCTCAGCGGAGGGTACAGGAGCGAGTCCGACGTCGCGAGTAGCAGGAGAGCCGAAAGGCGAAGCGAAGAGGGGTCCAGCTCCGCTGAACTGTTGCTGCTGCTGCTGCTGTGCGACGAGTCCGCCGGTGGAGATGTCGGGGTAGAGCTTGAGCTCGGGGAAGACGGCTTGGAGGGAGGTGGTCGACTGCGCGGCGCTCGCGTCGAAGAGGGGCGAGTAGTCGAGCGAAGGAGTGCCGAGCGCGGCCTCCCAGGGCGAAGGGGTGTACTCGGACGAGCTGCCAAAGGGCGAGTCGAGGTCAAAGTCCAACGGCGACTCGAGCGCAGCGTTGAAGCCCATCGCGCGTGCTTGCATGTCGCTGGAGGTGATGGGCGCTGTCGCCGAGCCAGGGATGGGGAAGGTGACGGCCATGGAGAAGGGGGAGGGCTCGGTGAAGGAGGGAGGAGCCTTTTGGGCGGCGACGAGCGATGCATGCTCGTGGTGCACGTAGTGGGCGAGGTCGAAGGGAGCGCCTGCGAGTGTGGCAGAGAGTAAGAGCGAGTCAGCGCCCGAGTTCAACCCCAGCGCCTCATGCAACCCTTCCCAAGCGAGCCAGTGATACTCACCTCCATCCAAGGACGGCGAAGGAGCAATCTGCACCGGAGCGAGGGTGGGAGCGAATTGCGAACCCTGGCCAAAGGTGACTCCGAACGAGCTGCTCGTGTGATTGGCGGGCGAGAAGAGGGCGGGCGAAAGGTGGGGGATGGAGGCGCCTTCGTTGTCGAGGTCGCCAAAGAGGGGAGAGAACTCGCTTAGGGCCGCGTGTTCGGCTGCGACTGCCTCTGAAGACAGTCGCGAAGGTGCGAAGGAGGGAGAGCGAGCTGGGCCTGCAGCTCGAAACGAAGCGCTTGCTGCGAGGGGCGGAGAGGGTGGAAGGACGGGTGGTTCATCGTCGGCGAAGTGGGCGGCATCCTGGGTGGTGTTGTAGGTGATTGGAGTGTCGTCCGAGCCAAAGGCAGGCGAAGTCGGGCTATCAGAGCGGGTGAGCATCGCTGTTGCGGTTCGAGTGGCGCTCGAGGGCTGTACTAACCTGGGGAAGCTGTTGCTGGCGGGCTGTAGCCTAGTAGGGTGATGGGAAGGGAAGCTGGGCTCGGAGTAACCGTGAATGGTGCCGGTTTGCGAGCGAAAAGGGCGAAGAGACGAAGAGAGAGCGGCTCAAAGGGCGAGCGCGGCGAGGGTCTCTTCTGTAGGGTGGTTGGATGTACTAGGACGACGGCTGCCAGGTGTGCTGTACTAGTTGGTAGAAGCTGTTGACCTGGACGACGACGATTAGACGAAGAATCGACGCTGTGAGCGGTAAGAAGCCAAGCTTGGTCAGCTCCCTCGCGCGCTCCAAATACTGACTTGGTCTGAGATCTGAGCGCAGAGGAGGGCCGCGCAAGCTCCGTCTCGAGTCACAATTCGACCACACCTCGTTAGCTTCGTGGAGAGGTCTGTAAGGGTACAGAAAAGCACGTGTATTCCATTCGCGCAATTCCCGCTTCTGAGATCACCCTTGCAACTCGGAGCCACAGTCTCCCCCTCCGAACCCATCGCCGAGCGCCGAGCGAAACTGCCTTCTGTAGGAGAGCAGGGTGGCGCTGCTCACGGTGAGCAGGGTTTAGAGACATGTTCTATCCCCTTCGCTCACCCGGTCGACCTCGAACGAAGCTTGCTCGTCTCGCGAACACCATCGCCGAACAGCTTCACCTTCGCCGAGCGTTTTCCTCGGCTCTCGAGGTAGATCAAGCAACACCTCGTCGAGGCGCTGCAATCGACACTCTTAGCTCAGCTCTGCCGAAGCGAGACGACTCGACATCGAAAAAGCCTCAGAAACGGAAAGCCGAGCAGGAGATCGAGCGCCGAGCAGGAGCGTTTGGTCAGGGAGAGCGGTGCCGCCAAGAAACATAAGAGGGGGTAAGATCGTGTGTAGACTGTTGTGGGCTCGTATGTGCACTCAGCGCCCTCCAAGAGGTGACAATTCCTGCGCCGACGAGCGACGAGCGACGAGCGGGCCGACCTGCTGGCTGCAGTTCTCGCTCTCTCCGACATCTCTCGAGCACAACGAGACGTCTTCACAGCACACAATGCACTGTACACAAGAGAGCGCTACACTGTTAATCCAAACGCCTTGGCCATCGCCTCCAGCGCCTGCACCCTCTGCTTCAATCCCTCGTTCTCCGTCTCCAGCTCCTTGTTCCGCTCCTCCAACTCCCCAAGTCGCTCCTGCTTGCGCTGACGAGACTTGCGAGCCGACAGCGTGTTCTGCAGCCTCTTGCGCTCGACAGCAGCAGCAATGTCCTCGGGGATGGCGTCCTCCGGCGAAACCTCGCTTGACGGCTTCGCAGCCTCCGAGTCGGGGCTGGCGCTCGTCCGGCCGCGCTTGGCCAGCTCGCGCTCGACGGCGGCTGTCTTGCGCTTCTTGGAGGTGGTCGAGTCGACGAGGTAGTTGCGAATGCGGATGGGAGCGTCCATGGGGACGAGCTGGGTTGCAGGACCGCGGAAGCCAGTCCCTCGGCGGCTCGTCTTGGTAGCAGGAGCCTTCACCGAGGTGGTAGAGGTCGAGTGTGTAGGTGGAGGAGGAGCGGGGTCGAGCGAAGAGGTTGAAGCCGGGAGGGACGGAAGAGCGGGGAGAGCGGGACTGCGGAGCAGCATCGTCTCCAGGCTGGACGGAGGAGCGAGTGCTGGCGTAGGAGCGAACGGGTAGGAGGTGTTGGGGAACAGCGACGGATAGCTGAGGTCGAAGGGAGGAGTGGCGGTTCCCGCGTCGCTGGCGAAGATGGGCGAGTTGAGGAACTCGGAGAAGGGGCTGTCTTGCTCCAATCCGAGCGGCGACTCGAGGCTGCCGTCCAGCGCGAACGGGTTGCCGCCGTTGAGCGATGTATGAGGCGAGTAGGACGGTGGGTTTGAGAGGGAGGTAGTCACGGAAGTGAGGGCGAAAGCGTAGGTGTCGAAGGAGGACGGGAGAGCCGAGCTGTCCGCCGACGAAGAGTCGAAGGTGCCGTGCCGAAGGTCTGTTCGTGGAGAACGTCATTAGCGCTGTAGTCTGGCTCAAGGATAAAGCCCAAGCTCACCTCCACCGAAAGGCTTGAGAGGCTCGGCGTTGGCTCCGTTCTTTTGAGATTCATGTCCGCCGTCGAGCTCGATGAGTCCGAACGGGTTGTCGAAGGCGAGGTGGTTGTTTACAGGGAGGTCGATGTCTGCCGACGCCGTGGGAGAAGCGTCGGTCGAACCGAGAGTCGAGTCGAGGTTACCGAGAGGGAAGAGGGACGATTGCAGGGGCCGAGGGACGTCCGAGATGGTGCTCGAAGCGTCCGCATGATGAGGTACAGTTGCGAGGCGTTGCGAGCTTAGTTGTTGCGCGAAGCCTTCGAGGTCGCCGGTGCTGGCGAGCTCTGCTGAGGCGCCATGGCGGGGGGGTAGAGAGCTGAGGAGCTGTAGAAGGTCTGCATGATAATCTTGGGGTGGGGGGTGATCGTTGCTGTTGGTGTGTAGAGCTGTAGATCAGCTCACTGCTCTGCAAGCCTACAGAAAGCCTTATCGGTCTCTCCACGCGGGCCCACGGCTGCTGGCTCTGCCGTCGGCCAAAAATCAAGCTGTAGTGGACTCACTTTACGTAGTGAGGGATTGGGACCGCTTGACGGGTACGAGGGGTTGAGCGCTGTAGGTTGACAGAGGGGAAACTACGGTGCTGGAGTGTAGGAGACCACTAGGCTTGAGGAGCTGGAAGGGCTGAGGGAGCGGGAAGGAGGGAGAGCAGAAGGGAGACTGCTCTGTAGTGACTCTCGAGGTCGGAAAGGCTGCTGCTTGAGGCTTGTAGGCTGTGTGCCGAGGCTGAGGAAAGTGCAAGAGAGCAAGCCTGTTCGACCCTTGAGACCAGCGCCCGGCTCGGATCCGAGAGCTCGAAGTCGACTCATTTCCCAAGTCCCGCGCGTTAGGCCTTTTTCTGACGTGATGTGCAGAGCTGGAGGTTGCGATGGAGATTTGAAGCACAAGGGAGATGTACGAGAGCAGAAGGCGATGAGCGAGATGGTGAACGCTCGCTCTCACCCCTTCGCCGAGGTAAGGAGCGCCGAGCCGAGGACTGGAAGATCAAGCGAGACGATTCCTTTCCGGTCCGGACTATTCCTATGTGAACCAAACTAAGCTACAGAACTAATCACTATCATCCAAGCTCCTCCTGCTCCTCACAGTCGGCCTCGGCCTCGGCGTCGACCTCGTTAAGCGCTCAGCCATGACCCACGCCCTATCCTCGGGAGCTACAGCAACGACAATCTCGTCCTCCGGCTTATCAGGAGCATCGTTCCAAGGCCTCCTCCCCTTGACTCCCGCCTCCCACTTGCGCGCCAGAGGAGGGTTCCAGGTGTACCAATCTTCGGCGACGGTCGTCGACTTTTCCTTGTCGGCAGCGATCTCCTCCATCGAGCGATCGGTGAGGAGCGAGCGCTTGTACGACGGAAAGATGATTCCAGGGGACCCAGGACGATCGTCGAGGTTGAAGTACCACTGCGTTGGGAGCAGAAAGGTCAGCCGACTCCGAGGTCAACGCCGAGAGAGCAATCCGCGGCGCGCCTGGTGCTGGAAGCGGCGAGGGATCTCGGGAGGCCCGTACTTGTTGCTGTTGATGAGTCGAGGTCTAGTCAGCTTCGAGAAATGCCGGCTCAGCAGCGAGAGAAGACGAACGCGGTGTTCTTGCGCAACGACGACCAGCGCTGGAACTGCAGGCGCACGCCTCGGTGACGGTAGCCGTTCTACGGAGGGTAAGAGGGGGTTCAGCTTTACCTAAGCCGCGCTCTTCAGCACCAGGCTCACCAGCTCGAGGACGAAGCCGCGACGATCGCCCGGGTCTTCGGCGGCGGGTTGACCAGGCTGACCCCAGCGAGGTGGGAGAGGGAGGAAAGAGCCGTGGTAGAACGCTGCAGCGATATACCAGGTCAGCTCTAATGCTCTGCTCTCGCAATAAGAGGCCTGAGAAGCCCACCTTCAGCAAACAGAGTCTCCTGCTTCTCGTCCTCACCCTCGCCGGGCTCGCCCTCGCTATCTCCCTCCTCCTCGGTCGTGGTATCGTCACTGAAGCCTTGCTTGCGAATAGCAGCCTTCTTCTTCTTCCTCTTCTTGACCTCGCTCGACCTCGGCAGCACCTGTACACGGCTCTTCAGGTCAGCTCTCCTCCCACCGTCCCTCTCGGCTATGCTCTACCGCTCACCTTGTACTCGCCAATGTCCTCGCACATGGTCACTCCCATTCCACCTCCATCCAACAGCGCAATGTTGACCGCCCTAGGCTGCTCCTCCAACGCCAGACGCCCCCACTTCATGTCGTCCCCCTCGCCGATTCTCGGCGCTCGCGAGAGGCCGTCTTTGGAGGGGATGCAGAAAGTCAGGAGTTGGTTGTCGAGCTGGAGGCGGAGGTCGAAGTGCTGGGGATGGGTAGCCGGGTCTGCGCGAAGAGTAGGACGGGTCAGCGCGAGGTGAGAGGAATGCTCGGCGAAGGACGACGACTCACGATGGCGCTGCAAGACGAAGAAGTTGCGCTTCCTCAACGCAGGGTGCTCCTTCATCCATCTGTAACAGAGCAAGAGAGTGAGCATTTCTCAGCTTCTTCTTGAAGCGAGCCACGGCTCACCCTTTGACCTGTGCGAGCGACCAGTCGGGGGTGAGGAGGTCCTTCGGAACGAAGCGACGGCGAACGGGGACAGTTGCAGTAGGCTGCGGGAGTGCTTGCCTCTTAGAGGTAGGAGCGGCGAGAGGAGAAGCGGCTCGTTTCGAGGCGGTCCACGTGCTGGCGACGGGAGGCGATTCGAAGCGCTCGCGAGGAGCTGCCGAGGCGTTTGAAGGGGTGCGGAAGGGCTCAGTGGGTGCCATGTGCGCTACGGAGCTGCCGTGCTACAGCAAGCCGAGCGAGAGACGAGTGAAGCGAGCGGAAAGTGAGCGGCAGGAAGGCAAGAAGCGAAATCGGCTTCGACGGCTCTCTCCCTTCTCCCTCATCTTTCGTTTCGCTTCGACTCGTCGCTTTCACCTTCAGTGCTTCGATGTAGGAGGGTAGCTCAAGCTCGCACAGCTCTACGTCGCCCAACTCCAACCAGCCAGCAAAACGTCGCCGCTCCTAAACCTCCGCCAGGGTCCGTCCTCTCGGTGCGCCCGGGTTCAGAGCTGAAGATGTCGGTGCCGAGCCCTCGCTGACGATATTATACATCAAGGAGCGTCAAGGTTTCCCCCTCGAGACCCTCACCACCATCAACATCGATCTCTTCACCTCGAACGACGTAGTCAAGCTCTTGGACGTACTTGCTCCGTGCGCGGCTTTGCGCTCCATCACCTTCCTCGACTGCTCGGCGGACGCCAGCCTTCCCATGGCTACATGGAGCACGCTGCAGCTGTCTCAGGTCAGAATGGTGAAGATCGTGATGCGCAAGCCGCCTGTACGTTCCTCTTAGCGGTCGCTCCATCGCTCGTCGGCTCGGCGCTGACCCTCGACTTGCGTTCCTACAGTCAACGCCTATCCCTCTACAAACTCTTCTCGGCGCTTTCCCAAATCTGGTCTCCCTCGACGTTGCCAAGGTGGGAGTTGCCAACCTGCTCAACTCCTTCGCTACGCTCAGCTCGCCCGACGACCTCCCAGTCGAGCTCCGCCTGCTCCTCAAGTTCGGGCGAGAGGTCACTTCTATCGAAAGGCTCATCGTCCGCTCGCCGAATAAGACGGAGATCCTCAAGTGCTGGAGAGTCGAAGACGATGCCGTTGAGCAGAGATACTATGGCTTTGCTCGCGAGCTCTGGAGGGAGTGGTGAAAGGTGAGCTCGGCGCTACTGTCGTCTCATGAGCGACTGCCGACTTGTCTACATCGAAGGAGATGAATGGTGTGACGATGATGACGCTCTGCTTGCTTCTCTGACGTGCAACAATGGCGTTCTGCTTCCCATCGTCGCCGGCGATTCGCGAGTCGAGTCGGGCGAGCGATTCCTTCCCCTCGTTTCGGTCGTCTTGACGGCGGAGATGACTTGCTACGCACACCAAGAAGGGCAAGGGAGAACCGGCGAGGCGCCAAGGGTCCGCACTTTTGCATGAGGTCTGCTCGGCGCTCGACCTCCTTCTCGGCTTCCGTTTCTGAGGCTCTTTCGATGTCGAGTCGTCTCGCTTCGGCAGAGCTGAGCCAAGAGTATCGATTGCAGCGCCTCGACGAGGAGTTGCCCTGATCTACCTCGAGAGCCGAGGAAAATTGGCTCGGCGAAGGTGAAGCTGTTCGGCGATGGTGTTGGCGAGCCGAGGCTGCTTCCTACGAGGTCGAGTGGGGAAATGAAGGAGAAGATACACTCTGCTCTGACCCCAGTCGAAGGTACACAACAGTCCTGATCTCCTACAGAGGGCCATTCCGCTCGGCGCTCGGCGATGGGTTCGGAGGGGGAGACTGTGGCTCCGAGTTGCAAGGGTGATCTCAGCAGCGGGAATTGCGCTTTTCTGCACCCTTCCAGACCAAGCAGACACAACGCTAACGAGATGTGGTCGAATTGTGACTCGAGACGGAGCTTGCGCGGCCACCAAGTCAGTATTTGGAGCGCGCGAGGGAGCTGACCAAGCTTGGCTTCTTACCGCTCACAGCGTCGATTCTTCGTCTAATCGTCGTCGTCCAGGTCAACAGCTTCTACCAACTAGTACAGCACACCTGGCAGCCGTCGTCCTAGTACATCCAACCACCCTACAGAAGAGACCCTCGCCGCGCTCGCCCTTTGAGCCGCTCTCTCTTCGTCTCTTCGCCCTTTTCGCTCGCAAACCGGCACCATTCACGGTTACTCCGAGCCCAGCTTCCCTTCCCATCACCCTACTAGGCTACAGCCCGCCAGCAACAGCTTCCCCAGGTTAGTACAGCCCTCGAGCGCCACTCGAACCGCAACAGCGATGCTCACCCGCTCTGATAGCCCGACTTCGCCTGCCTTTGGCTCGGACGACACTCCAATCACCTACAACACCACCCAGGATGCCGCCCACTTCGCCGACGATGAACCACCCGTCCTTCCACCCTCTCCGCCCCTCGCAGCAAGCGCTTCGTTTCGAGCTGCAGGCCCAGCTCGCTCTCCCTCCTTCGCACCTTCGCGACTGTCTTCAGAGGCAGTCGCAGCCGAACACGCGGCCCTAAGCGAGTTCTCTCCCCTCTTTGGCGACCTCGACAACGAAGGCGCCTCCATCCCCCACCTTTCGCCCGCCCTCTTCTCGCCCGCCAATCACACGAGCAGCTCGTTCGGAGTCACCTTTGGCCAGGGTTCGCAATTCGCTCCCACCCTCGCTCCGGTGCAGATTGCTCCTTCGCCGTCCTTGGATGGAGGTGAGTATCACTGGCTCGCTTGGGAAGGGTTGCATGAGGCGCTGGGGTTGAACTCGGGCGCTGACTCGCTCTTACTCTCTGCCACACTCGCAGGCGCTCCCTTCGACCTCGCCCACTACGTGCACCACGAGCATGCATCGCTCGTCGCCGCCCAAAAGGCTCCTCCCTCCTTCACCGAGCCCTCCCCCTTCTCCATGGCCGTCACCTTCCCCATCCCTGGCTCGGCGACAGCGCCCATCACCTCCAGCGACATGCAAGCACGCGCGATGGGCTTCAACGCTGCGCTCGAGTCGCCGTTGGACTTTGACCTCGACTCGCCCTTTGGCAGCTCGTCCGAGTACACCCCTTCGCCCTGGGAGGCCGCGCTCGGCACTCCTTCGCTCGACTACTCGCCCCTCTTCGACACGAGCGCCGCGCAGTCGACCACCTCCCTCCAAGCCGTCTTCCCCGAGCTCAAGCTCTACCCCGACATCTCCACCGGCGGACTCGTCGCACAGCAGCAGCAGCAGCAACAGTTCAGCGGAGCTGGACCCCTCTTCGCTTCGCCTTTCGGCTCTCCTGCTACTCGCGACGTCGGACTCGCTCCTGTACCCTCCGCTGAGGGACAGCAGCCCGCTCAGCAGCAGGTCGAGGAGCTCGGCGATGAGGAGGCTACACCAATGGCTTCCCACACCCGCGGCGACGACGACGACGAGGAGTACACGCCTTCCTCTTCCACCTCTCACTCGACTCGTACCACCACCACTCGCAAGCGCAAGCCCACCGGCGCCGGCGTTCGCGATCCCAACACGGGCAAGCGAGTCTTTAACGGCGTTCGCTCCCACGACACGGTGCCCACCGTCCCCCTCGAGGCGCCCATCCAGCCTCGCAACTGGCGCGGCGAGTCTCGCACCTCGCGCAAGGTGCTGCCCAAGGCCATCGCCAAGACGATCTCGTCGCAGCGCAAGCGCAACACCTCGGTCGGCGTCAACGATGAGGAGGCGGACGAGATTGACGACGAGACGAAGCAGGAGGTGGACGAGAAGCGCAAGCAGAACACGCTGGCGGCGAGGAAGAGTAGGCAGCGCAAGGCCGAGTACCTCGCGGGGTTGGAGGCCAGAGTCAAGGAGCAGGACGAGCAGTTGGAGGAGCTGAGGCAGGAGAATGAGGAGTTGAGGAGTCGAGCCCAGGCGGCGGGCGTTGCGTTGTGATTGTTCGGCTTTCCCCTGCCCTATCATTAGTACCTCTCCCCCTCCACTTAGCATCTCCTTCACCGCGCTTCGGCGCGATCAAAAAGAGTCCCATCTCCTCCCTTGTGCATAGCTCTCGCTTTTGTGTAGCTCTCCATCAGTACCAAAAATCTCATATGTGTTTAGCAGTATCTCGACTTGAGCAGAGCTGACTTGAGAGCCGCCGCGAAGCGAATTGAGAGCGACTCGGCGCCGAACGAGAAGCTGCTCGTTGATGCCTCTCTCGCTTCTTTCAGCACCCTCGAGGTCCGCCATACTTCGTTAACTGGCTCTCATGCTGCCTCACTGCAAGACACAGAGCGCCACAATCGAGGCACGAGCTCTTTCTCTCATCGCCGAACAAAGGAACTCGGCCGAAACTCGAGGGCGGCGAAGGAGCTTGATTGACAGCTCGCTGCTGCTTGACAGGTGCCCCAGCTACTCACAAACATCCCTCACAGCTCTGCACACCCTTGTTGACCTGCTGAGTCGTCTGCACCGCTTCGGCAACGTGTTTGAGCGTCCGAGCGTCGAGCTGGAGGAGGGGAAGGGGAGCGCTACAGAGGTCAGCGAGAGAGCTCAACAGCTTTTAAGAGCTCTGTACCCGACTACAACAGCTGACCGAATATCAAGCGGATAACTCGGCGAGAGAGAAAGCCAGCTTTGATCTCGTCTCTTGTCTTCCCGCCCCGACCTCGTCTCGTCCAAATGGACATTCACGCCATCAACGAGCAATTCCGGCACAAGGGGAAGCTGGATCTCTGCGCTTCACATGTCCTCCTACCGCCAGGAGACTCTCGCTTGCATCAGCCCCGCTCGCTGTCTGAACCCCTCGAGCTCCACCTCCCCAGCACCTTCCTTCGCCTCGCTCCCAGCTGCTACGCCCTACTTTCGGCGGAGGACTCGAACTTTCAAGGAGTAGCTGGCAACTGGGGGAACGGTCACCTATTCGCCTCATGCACTCAGACTCGTCGGATGGCAGTCCTCGCCTTGGGCTCTGAGGTCGCTGGAAGCGATTGGAGTGCGTTAGCCCCTCTTACCGCCATCGTCGACTTCCTCCGAAGCGGAAACGACAACGCGCACATCGAGTACCTCACGTTCGTCGCCCGGGGCCCTCGAGGACTCGACCGAGGCCCTCTCCGAGTCGTTGGCGAAACCCTCAACTCGCTCTGCGCATCCTCCTCGTTTGACGGAGGCATCTGTTTCGCCCACGCTTCTTTCGGGTATTCAACCGTTACCTATCCCCCTTCTATACTATGTTACAACGTTGCCGCCGAGTCTCTCGCCCCCCTCATCATGCCCTCGACGGGGAGCTCGCCCGAGTCTGGACACCTTGCCTTGGTCTGGCACGGCGTAGCAACGTTAGCGACGACCTTCAACCTACTCAGTTCCAAGAACAACTTCGAGTTCTGGTGTCAGCACGATAGCTCGACCGGACGTCTCGCTCGCCTCCCCTCACTCGCCGACGCCGCCGTGGATCTCCTCAAGGCCCGACGCATTGCTAGCGTGGGAAAGCCACGCTCTGCGTTCTTGGAGGAGTCGGGACAAGTATGGCCAATGGAAGATGGAAGCAAGCTGGAATCCGGGTGCCCAGGTCTTCGAGACGACGCGTGGTCGGTCGCCTGCACTTTAGCGAACATTCCCCGTTGGTGTGAGGTCTGTGGTATCCAGAACCAAAAGCTGAAGCGATGTGCTGGGTGCGAAGAGGCGTCTTACTGCACGGGAGAGCACCAGAAGGAGGCCTGGCCGCACCACAAAAGCTGGTAAGTCGTCTCGGCTCCTTCGGCGATGAAGTTTGTTCGCTGATCCGCTCCTTCGCGTCTCACAGGTGCAAGAAGAATCGCAAGGAGAGGACCAGGTAGCTCATTCAACATGTGCGCTTGACATGATGGAAGCTGGTGAGTCCGCCGAGCGTCGACCTATCGCCGAAGCTGACCCTTGCTGTGCTCTCTCTTCTCAGAGCAAAGAATGAGGTCGATCGAGGCTCGAGGAGGTCGGCGCTTGATGACGTGCAGATGTTTGCTTTTCTGTTTGAGCTTGAGCGCAGAACGATGTAACGAGCTCGCACTGTCTATCATTTCTTGGCGGCGAGAGACGACCAGCTAGCCAGCGCCGAGACGATGAGAGACGAAAGCAAGCACTTTGCAGTCCGTCTGCTCTATCTACATGCTTCAACACTCAACGAAGATCACCGCTCATCATAGCATAGGCGAAGAAGCCGACGGCGTAAGGAGGGACTGGGGAAGGGGAAGCCGAGCAGGCGCGAGGCGAGGGGCGAGCAATGGCGCGGTGAGGAGGGTGGGGAGGCAATGAGAAGGAGGCAGGAGCGGTCAGCAAACGGCGATGATAGCTCAGCGAAACGACGAAGCTCACTGTAAGCCAACAGCGCTGCTCCCTTCCTCCACCCTCCCGTCGCCTTCATCGCCTTTCCCACCTCCCTCCCTCTTGCTGACAGCCTCGTCGGTCCGACCTTCATAGGCGTCTTCTTGGGCTTAGCGGCCGCTATCGGCGCCTGTAGCACTCCCTCGGGCGACATGGACGACTGCATGCTCGAGAGTTGCGCTTCCTGCCGCTTGAGGACGGGCAGGGGCGCGAGGAAGAAGTTGCGGACGCCGTAGCGACGGGCAGCGAGGGTGACGAGAGAGATGGCGGAGGGCATGGGTTGTCGTGGACGTGGTGGGCGAGGAGACAGGGAAAAGTCGGCGGAGGGGTGCTCGTGCTGGTGGAGAGCTTTCGCCGCCGCGAATGCCTTGACCTTGAGCTGTCGCCGTTTGGCGATGACAAAGGTCCTTCCTACTCCTCGTCGCTTGGTGACTTGAATCCGTACAGCTCTCCGTTTGGCGCTCGGGTGGTGCTTCTCGCTCTTGCCGTACCGGCGCCTCCCTCGTTCGGGCTTGACCTCCACCTCAGCTCCCTTCAGCGCAAGCTCCTCAATCACCCTCAACCGACCATCCCTCTCCGCCCATCTCGACCGACCTTCCCAGATCGCTGCCCTTGCCCGCTCGAACGGCCGAGCGACGAGGGCAAAGCATAAGCCTGCTACTCCGCCCGAGAGGAGGATAAGGAACGATTGAAGGACGAGCGATGGGAAGCTACGTTTCCGCTTGCGAGTTCCTCCATCCCAGTCGTCCGAGTATTCTTCGTCGTCGCCTGCTTCGTCGCGCCGGACGGTCGGGATCCGCTCCTCCTCGGTAATGCCATCCCAGGCTAGTCCCACTCTCCGTGCGCCCTCCCGACCGACTTCGAAGATGGTGAAGAAGACTCCAAAGCACATAGCATCCTTGCTGAGGCTAAGGGACCATAAGCTCCATCCTCGCCGAGCCCACTGCCTTCCCTGCTGCACCCTCCCCGCCGCCGTAGTATCGGCCTTGCCCCGCGAACCGGAGAGGATGCTACTCTGGAACACAGCGTCACGCATGAGCCCCCACCAGCCGGTGAAGGCTGTCCCTGCGCCTTGGCCATGCCGAGCGAGGTTGCGACGGCCGTACTGGCGCAGGAGGCGCTGGCGACGGAGGAGGAGGAGACGAGCGTTGTCAAGGGGAGCGGAGAGGAGGGATTGGGCGCCGCCGGCGAAGGAGCCGGAGAGGAAGGGCACGAGGAGGAAGGTCGAAGTAGGGGAGAGGGAGTTGCTGAGGACGGGGGTGAGGAGAGACTCGGCGCCCTGTTAATGAAGGGAGATCAGTCAACGCTCTTATTCTCCAGTAGACCGAGCCGGAGACGAACAGTGTAGCAGGTAAAGAGGGTAAGGCCGACGGCGGTGTTCACGAGGAGGGGAGGGAGGACATGCCGAGGAAAGAAGCGCCACTAGAGGGGAAGGGAGGGTCAGCGAAAGGTCCATAAACATCTACAGGATCTCACTCACCCCTTCCTTGCGAAGCAGCGCCCTGACAAAGCCCGGCGTGACCGACCTCCCTTGCTCCTCCGCGATGGCCTGAATCCCGGTCCAAGTCGAGATCTTGACGGGGCGAAAGAGTCGGATAGGACGTTTGAACAGAAAGGCGAGCGAACCGAAGAGCGCCCGAGTGACTGCAGCCCAAGTGGATGGCTTCTTGCCCGTCGAGCTGCTGCCGTCTTGCTGCTTCGCAGCGATGCGCTGCTCCTCCTCTCGGTCCTCGTTCGTTGGCGGCATGAGCACCACTGGCAGCGCTGCTACGCTCATCTCGAGCTCGGCGAGGGGTTGAAGGAGCGAAGGAGGAAGGGCTATCGAGCTGGGGAGAGCATGAGCTGCTGCCGGAGAGACGCGCGGTTTCGGATGAGAGGTGCTGGGATGAGCTACAGCTGCTCGCGGGAGCTCTGGCGCTAATGCTGAGCTACAGAAGCGAGCTTGGAGTGTCGAGAAGCGAAAGACGAGGTATTGGTCGAGAGCTAAGAAGCAGCGAGCGCTGGCCTCCAAGGTCTCCCTCTGCCAAATCGCTCCAATCCGCTCGTCTCGACTCGCAGGATGAACACGGTACAGGAGATTAGGCGTATCAACGAGGCGGAGCTCGCGTCAGGCTCCACTGCTTCCTGGCACGATCAGGTGAGCTACAGACTCACTCGACTCAGCTCACACAGCTGACGCTCTCTTGCCTCGCTGCAGTACAAGGACTCGGCCTACATCCACGTCGGAGGACTGCCCTACCAGCTTACAGAAGGAGACGTTATCACCATCTTCTCCCAGTGAGTTCTGCACCTCTTGCAAGCTGCCAGCGCTCGAAGCTGACTTGCTCGCGCGCCCTCAGGTATGGCGAGGTCGTCGACATCACCCTCCCTCGCGATCCCAACACGCAGAAGCCTCGCGGATTCGCTTTCCTCATGTACGCCGACCAGCGCAGTACCGTCCTCGCCGTCGACAACCTCGGCGGAGCAAAGGTGCTGGACCGCACCCTCAAGGTGGACCATGTGCTCAACTACAAGCAGCTGGAGCGGGACAACGAGACGGGCAAGATGAAGGAGAGGGAATCTCAGAGGTGCGTGCTCGCTGTCACTGTCTCGTCGCCTCCTGCTGACCCTTCTCTCGTGTGTAGCCTCGCCGCTCATCCCGACAAGTTCAAGGCGGTCGCAGCTCCCGCATCGGACAGCGGCAACGAGTCGGAATCTTCCCACGGCTCCATCGACATCGACGACCCCATGCGCGACTACCTCATCGAGCAGCGCCGAGCAGCTCGCAAGGCCGGGGGAGGCAAGAAGCGCGGTCGTGAGGGCGAGAGCAAGGAGGAGCGCAAGGAGAGGAGGGAGCAGAAGAGGAAGGCCAAGGAAGAGAAGGCAAGGAAGAAGGAGATGAAGGCTGTTGGAGGATCGTCCAGGAGCAAGGCGATCGAGGGAGGAAGCCGAGCCGAGCGGGAGCCAGAGCGTCGGAGGGACGACAGGGATAGGCAGCCGGAGAGGAGGAGGGATGAGAGGGACTACTCACCTAGGAGGAGGGAGGAGCGGGATCGCTCGCCGCCCAGGAGGAGGGACGACCGCTCGTCTGGTCGCGAGAGGTCGCCAGGAAGGGGAGACCGCGACCGCTCGAGCGACTACAGGCGCAACGACGACCGCCGAAGGGACGATAGAGACGACCGTGACCGTCGGAGAGGAACCGAGGACGAGGGGGACAGGAGGAGGCCCGGAGGGAGGTCGTCGGCATTCGCAGATCTCGAGCAGTGGGCCAAGGGCAAGTGAAATCGTACTTGGTCGTTGCGCTATATGGTGTTGCAGGTCGGCCAGCGTCGAAGGATACCGTACTGCTCATCTCTACGGCTTCTACTCGCCTGAACTCCTCAGGTGCAGGTCACAAGCCAGACTCTGCCTGAGGGATCGCCGAGCGGGGCTGTCGGCGCTCATCTGTACGAGAGTCCGCTAAACCTGTGGCGACTCTTCACCACCTTCCTCCAGCCACAACTCGCTTCTTCTTCGCCTCCTACCTTACTCAACAGCTCCCTCACTCGCCTCCCCTTCCCCTCAGCTCCGCCGAACCTCACGCTCGAGCCGCCCATGCCACCCAAAGGCCATCCTCCACCAAACCCAAACCCAATGGGACTCCCCCCAGACTACGTGCATCGTCCGGCTCCTCCGCCGCCGTCCACGACGCCCAAGCCGAAGCCGAAGTGAGGAGGGGGAAAGCTGGCCGAGCTCTGAGGAACAAGGAGATGGGCAGGAGCGAGAGCCTAGTCACTTACAAGGCTGTAGGATGGAAGTGTGCACGCTGGTTTGTACCTCGGCGTGTCTGTAGCGCCTCAAACGCTGCCGGGACCCGCCAAAGCGAGCGCCGAGCTGTCGGGTACTTTCACTCATGTCCCAGCCTTGAGCAGAAATCATGGGTTTTCAGGAGTCAGGCGACGGACTTGAGAGCTGACGCCCGACTCAGGATGCGATCGAGCACCGCTGGAGATCTGTACGTCTCGCCTGCGAAGGCTGAGCCGAAACTGACTTGGTCGGCTGCTCCTTGCTTTCTCGTCAAGTTTCCGACTATCAGCCTTTGTAGACTATTCTCCTTGCCCCGCTGCTGGCTAAAGCTGACCCTATCCTTGTCTATAGCCTCCTCAACCCCGCCTTCACACTCCTCCGAGTCCAACGTCCGCCTTCTCCACCATCAACATGAGCAAGACCTACTCATCGCGCTCGGGCAAGAAGCCTTCTCCACCTCCTACACCACCTCCAAACTACCCTCTGCCACCTTTGCCGACTGGCGCCACCCGAGGAAATTGAGCGAGAGGGAGGGCTCGCCGAGGGCTTGTAGCTTGGTGAGGGCTCTTCAGTAGCTTGTACAATTGGTAATGTTCAATATTAGAAGGTGGAGATAGTATGTAAGTGTAACAATGCAGTACAGGGTCTATGGAAGAGCTGAGAGAGGGTCTCGGCGAAGCTGGCGGGTGCAAAACTCGCCTTTGCAGATTCTTCGCTCGCACTAAGGTCACCGTGATCAAGTCATCGACACATTCAGATTTCTCCGTCAATCTCCAAGTCGCTCCCCAATTCGTCGTCACTCTCG
This sequence comes from Leucosporidium creatinivorum, assembly GCA_001600635.1. Classification (NCBI taxonomy): domain Eukaryota; kingdom Fungi; phylum Basidiomycota; class Microbotryomycetes; order Leucosporidiales; family Leucosporidiaceae; genus Leucosporidium; species Leucosporidium creatinivorum. The sequence goes on along the minus strand of BCKL01000011.1, from coordinate 163,178 downwards.
CTCTGCACCCAGCGCCCCTCCTTCCTCTTCCAGTTGGCCATCGCGCGGAATTCATTCTCCTCGCCCTTCGCCGCCTTGATCTCGTCCATGGTGCGTCCAGTGAGGATGGAAGTTGAGATGCTCTTCTTGAGGCTCGAGCGGGCGGCGTCATCCGCAAGGGCCTTGTCGCGCTTGTCGAGCGTGATGAACCACTGTCAACGCCGAGAAGGCTGTCAGACGAGAGCGAGGAGCTCGGACAGAAGATGGGACCTACGCTGCGACGAATGACATCTGCGAACTTGGAGGTCGGGTTATCTCGAGGCCTGTGCAGGTGTAATCTGAAGGTCAGACGTGATCTCGGCTGCGGCGATGAAGGCCGACGGCTCACTTGATCATCTTGACGTCCTTCTCGCGGCGGTGGAAGCAGAGGATGAGGTTCTTGTATCGCTCGCCGTTCTGTGAGGGAGTAGAGTGGGCAGCAAAGTCAGCCGAGTCAGCGACAGGACTGGAGCGGCCCAAGCCGAGACGTCAACCACGCTCATCGAGAGTCACCTACAAGCTTGATTACGAACCCACGTTGCTCTTCATCGCTGGTACTTGATAGAGGGAGAGAACCAGCAGCTGTATCCCACCGCTGCGGGGTCTGCTCAAAGCGGGCGCGGTAGTAGCCTGCGAAAGGTCGATGACGAGTGAGAAAGAGTCAGTTAGGCATCGCCTTCCGGCCATGCGGTATCACGCACCTTCAGCGAACAAATCCTCCTGCTTCTCGTCCCAAGGCCGAGCTTCCTCCTCCTCATCTGTCGTCTCCTCGGCGACGAGACCCGTCCTTTTGCCTCGGTCGCGCGCCTTCTTCTGCCTCGCCTGCTCGTTGAAGGTAGCCCAGATCTATCAGAAGGCAGGGCAGATTATTTTTTTCAGCGCTCCTAAGGCTGACTCAAGCACAGCGGCTGCTCACCTCGTAAAAGCCGACGTCCTCGAGCTTGGTCGTGCCGATTCCGAAGCCTTCGTGCAAGGTGTAGCTGATCCAATGAGGATCGGTCTCCACTCCGAGGACTGGGGCATCTCGACTCGCGCTCAAGAGACCTCGAGGGATCGCCCAAGAGATCGTGCCGCCGTCGAGTTGAAGCCGAAGATCCCAATGCTTGTTCGTAGCGTCTGGGCGAGAGGAGACTTAGCGCTAGCTTCCTCGGTTGGACATGCGTGTGGACTCACGATGTTCCTGTACGATGAAGAAGTTGCGCTTGCCGAGCTGCAGAAGGAGTAGGTCAGTTTCAGCTCGAGAAGGATCGCCGAGCTCGGGTCGCGCTTACCGCAGGATGCTTGCGGTAGAATCTGTCGGTATCCGAAGGTCAGAGGGATACTCAGGTGTAGAGAAAGCTCGTTACGCACTGCTGAATCTGCTCTGAACTAGCACTGCGCGACTGGAAGTCCTCAGGCTCGTAGCGAGGTCGCTCCATGCCAGGAGGACAGACAGGCCATCCTGCTGCATCGTGGCGCGAGTGGGGAGGGCGCGGGATGTCTGCTCCGAGGTAGTTGCGCTTTGGCTTGGGCGATGGAACTGGTTCGGGTGCAGGAGAAGGCGAGAGTCGCGGTCGCATGGGTGAGGGTGAAAAGGTGGATGGGGAGGGTGGTCGTTTGGCGAAGGTAGAAGGGTCGGCCTGCGGTACATCTACACTACTCCGCCTGATCTCTAACTGCTCCTGCTCGAGCTGAGCTCTCTCCCTCTCCGCTCCGTTCGCTGCCAGCGCCGCGTAATGAGCGGCCATGAACTCGTCCGGGGTTTGGTAGTAGAAGCGAGGATCCTTGACCAGTCCTTCCACTCCCCACGTCATGGCGTAGATGCGAGGCGAAGCGAGCAAAATTAGGCGAGAGGCAAGAAGGGATTTGGCCTCGCGAGCGGCCTTTCATCTCTCCTGAGGTTCGACTCGGGATCAGGTAGAGTGGCGAGTGGTGAGCAGCAGTGTGACTGAGTGAGCTGAGCCTCGCTAACTTCGCCCCGAGCTGGATCTTGAGCGAGTGCTCATCGCCGAACCTCAAACATCGCCGAGCCCGCCTCTCTTGCCCTGCTGCCTGAAGATGATGATGTATGAGCTCTAATAATGATAGTACTGACTATGCGCTACAGCTGGCCACCCTTGACGTGCCACCAGAACCGCTGCTTGATCGGCTCGCCGACCCATGTTACCGCCAACTTCTCCCAGTCCGTCTCTGTAGGATCTCCTATCCGGTCTTGTCGTAGTGTTTGGATGGAGCCCTGTAAGTAGACAAACAAGCATCAGCGAGAGGCTCGAGAGGAAGATGAGGAGCGGTTCGACGTACGAGGAAGGAGGATTTGAAGCCACAATGAGGGTTGGCGCCCCATAGATGCTCCGCACTACCCAGTATCAGCTTGTCGAAGATACCACTTCCTCCCTCTGCCAAGCCGTCGATGGCTCCCTGTAGCGAAGGGGATGGTCAGCACCTGCAGAGCCATCGCCGAGAATGCCAAACGCTCGAAACTCACCTCATCTCCATCGTGGGGCTTGACGTCGTTCCAAGTCTTGACGTGGAAGCTAGCCTCGTTCAATCGGAAGACGAGGTGGTCGACACTCTCCCTCGCCTGAGCAACCTCGGGAGCGTTGAAGCTTGCGCTCTTCGACTTCTTGCGGTCCTTGCCTAACGGCATGTCACTCGCCACGTAGATGGTCGACAGCCCCTGCTCCCGCATACCCGAGATGATCGACTCGGCGAACATGTCGGCGCACTTGGTGAGGGTCTTGGGCGGCATGAGCTCCATACGCCATTGCATGGCGGCGTAGCGGTCGGGCAGCCTGTGGCGAGCAATGTCGAACATGGTGTTGACCTGCGTAGAGTAGTTCCACTGAGGCCACGAGGCTCCGACCCATAGACCCCACTCCTTCGGCCGAGCCTGCATGAGGGGGTCGGGGAAGAGGACGTCGCCTTTGATGCGGAAGTCGGAGTAGTGGTTGAAGATGACGAAGAGGGTTTGGAGGTGGTCCGTCTCGCGAAGCTTGTTGACGACGGTGGAGAGGTAGGTCTGGCCGTCTGTTGCGATGTAGAGGGGAGGGTCCTCGATGCGGAAGGGGTCGACGGGCACGCAGCCCTCCTCGAGGATGCCAGCGTCCGAGGTGGCAATCGAGTTGGCGAGCACCTTGTGCGTGTCGCGGAAGAAGATCACGCTGATCCTGCGACGTGAGACGACGAGGCGTCAATTCTGGGCCGAGTAGCTAAATCGGCGTGCGAAGCTCACCTTGCGTCGATCTTGGTCCGCTGCTGCTTCCGCTGCACCCAGGCGAGCCATGTACGGTACGGTACAGACCACAGGCCGACCGAGTTGGTCGACTCGGTCTCGTAGATGGTGTCGAAAGAGTAAGGGCGGCAGTTGCTGATCGTCGGAATCTGCGAAAGGTTCGGCGAAGGGTCAGCTCTCGCTGTAGCAGCAGCGGCGGCATCTACTTACTCCAAAGCCCCAGTTCGGCAGTACCAGTGTCCTATTGGTGGCCTTGGCGAGGTGCAGCAGCTGGCGAACATGCATCTGACTTCCCGTCTCCTGCTCGTTGCAAGCGTAGAGCGGTACCAAGAAGCGCTCCCTCCATGGATTGTCCGTCCTACTCAGCGCACCGTAGCCCTTGGCCGGAGCGTGCAGCAACGGCGGGTACTGGTAGTGTGGCTGCTCCTCCTCGACGAGCAGCGATTCGGCTCCTCCCTCGCGGTTGGCGGCGTCCCTCCACTCGGGCGTATCGCAGGACGTGGTCTCCTTCCAAGGTCCTACAGCATTCTTGGCGGCGAATGCAGCAGCAGCGGCCGAGTCCTGCAATCGCTGCAGCGACGAGCGCGAGAGGGTGCTGATCTGGGCGCGTGTTTCGTGCGGCGTAGCGTGAAAGAAGAGGAGGATGGTCGACAAACAGATGAGGGCCTGTAGGGGATTGAGAGGATTGAGAGTCAGCTTCCTGTACTGCTCCAACCGGCTGTAGCGAGCTACGTACGAGGAGGAGCACTCGATACGGAGTCCGCCGTGAGGGGGCGACTTGGGCGAGAGCAGTGAGGACCGAGGAGCGCCGCCTGAGCGATTCCTCGTACTGGGATCGGGAGAGAGAACCCCGATGGTTCATGTAGACGAGTCGAAAGCAAGCAAGACGAGAGATTGAGGCGAAAAGCGAGAAGTTGAACGAGGGCCAAGTCGAGGCGTCGAGAGGCTGGCGAGAGAGGGCTGGACCGTCGAGAGACGACTCCCCGAAACGGGAAGCTGGCGAGCTCGGCGTTCGACTCGAGGCTCCACTTCATCATGACTACCAGACGCTCCCTCTTGACCGCTCCCCCTCCTCCCCAAGCCACCCTCCCTCCCCTCGCTGCGAAGGCTACTTACTAGCTCGGTCGAGCTTCGCAGCCATCGCGGAAGGCGCCAACGCACTCCAACAGTCCGCTCGGACGGCTGCGCGAGTCCTAGTAAATCAGCACATCAATTCCCGGAGGAGCCGAAGTGTCTCGAGCGGCGACGTCGAACAAGATCCGCTGTCTCACTCCCCATCGCCGAGAGACTTCCCTTCGCCGTGAAGGGTCCAGGTGAATGTACAGCGGCCTCGCTCGCTATCGAGTGCACAAAATTTGTAGACTTCTGAGCTCGCCAGCGGCGAGTATCGCTCCGAGACGTGAACAGCAGCCTCTCGCCGAACTGACTAGCCCGCCGAGCAGCGAGCTCTGAGGGCCAACTACCAGTGCGTTGGGTTCCAGTCTACAGTATCGTACGTAAAGCTCCACATTTGCGTCTCGCCCTGTATAGCCTTAGGTCAGCGAAAGCTTTGAGAAGTCAACAGCCTCTCGGCGCACCTCGACTACCACTCCCTGCACAGCTCGCGAGCAAAGCCGTAGCTTCCCTTCTCCGCCTCATCGTCCTCGATTCTCCAGCAGCGTAGGATCTTGTTCTTCTTCGGGAAGCGGATGACGAGGCGTTGGATGGAGGTCTGCTCTCGGGCGAACTTGAGGAGCATGAGGACCTCGGCGGGGAGGCCGGCGAGGGTGTTGAGCGGGGCGTTGAGCGTGGCGAGAGGGTTGAGAACGTCCGAGATATCGAGGTAGGCGAGGTTGGGGAAGGCGCTGAGGAGGGCTTGGAGAGGGAGAGGCTCGGACTGCGAGCATACGGTGAGCGAGTCAGCACCCAGCAACAAGCGGCCGACGATCTGAGAAAACGTACAGGTGGTTCCTGCATCGTGATTCTCACGCTGTTGACTTGAGGCATCTGAAGCGTGCGCCAGGGTGCCGTATTGTCGTTTTCGTAGGATGAACAGTCGGTGAAAGCGAGGGTCTGGAGCGAGGTGCACGGAGCTAGGGTTTTCAAGAACCCCAGAAGCTCCTCCGAGTCTAAGAGATCAAGCTTCCTGAGGGTGAGACTTTCGAGAGGAAATTCAGATCGCGCCTACGTATGAGAAAAGGTCAGTAGAGCTCGGAAGGGGAGGCGGAACCTTCGCTTTCAACGGACCTGCACCGAATGCGCTCCCAGCAGCTCCGAAAGCAGCGGATCAATGCCAACAGAGACTTTGGGTGAAGATGTAGAGCGAGGAGTAGCCAAGTAACAGTCGAGGGTGAGGTGATGCAAGAGGGGAAGGGATTCGGCGATGGCACGGGCGTCTCGGACGCCCCAAAAGACCTCGCAGTCCTCTGTGTAGTGTAGATCTCCAGCAACTGCAGGGAGCTTCCGTCCATACTCGTGGATCCACCAGGTTCCGAGCGTGAGGCAGCGCAGCTGGGGCAGCTCGGCGCCGAGGTCGAAAGCTGCATCCTGCAAATCGTTGTACTCGTCGAGCTGCAGGCTACGCAGATGAGGGAGTGTGCGAATGGCTTTCGTGAGAGACGTCGCCACTGTGATAGGATAGTCCCCACTTTCGTCGACTTGGAGCAAAGCGAGGGAGGCGAGGTTGGTGAGGAAGGGGAGGAAAAGCGGCGACATGTCGGTGTAGGTGCCCTCTCCCATCTCCCAGCGAAGTTCGGCGACGATTGGGTGGACTTCTTCCAGCGCGTAGAGAGTGGCTGGGCCCTTGTGCTGTCGATCCTCCGACGAGAAGCACACGGTGCGCCAGACCAGAGGTCGGCACACAGCTGCGAAGCGTCGATCGACGAGCTGGAGAGAAGTAATGACCTTGTGCTGTTCTTTCCACTGCCTGTATTGCTTTCCTCGAGTCCCGGGGAGCCAACCGCGAGTGGGCGAGGGCGTGAGGAAGGAGGCGATGTGCGCGAGGATTTCGGTGGGGAGGGAGGGGATGCTGGGGCTGTGTTGGAGCAGTGAGATCAGCTACACGCCACTTTGACACTGCTCTGCTATCCTTACTCACCTGCTCTGCTCTTCTACAGTCGCCATGGCTCGAGCTGTGAGACGCGGCGAGAGGACAGACGCTGGCGGAGGGCCCGAGAGTGTCGCAGAATTTGCTGACTGGTCGGAGCTTAGTGCTGTAGAGCTGTACGAGTTTGAGCTACCCTCCTACAGCGAAAGGGGGAAGGTGAAAGCGACGAGTCGAAGCGGAGCGAAAGATGAAGGAGAAGGGAGAGAGCCGTCGAAGCCGATTTCGGTTCTTGCCTTCCTGCCGCTCACTTTCCGCTCGCTTCACTTGTCTCTCGCTCGGCTTGCTGTAACACGGCAGCTCCGTAGCGCACATGGGACCCACTGAGCCCTTCCGCACCCCTTCAAACGCCTCGGCAGCTCCTCGCGAGCCCTTCGATTCGCCTTCCGCCGCCAGCACGTCGACTACCTCGAAACGAGCCGCTTCTGCTCTCGCCTCTCCTACCTCTAAGAACCTACCTCTAAGAAGCAAGCACTCCCGCAGCCTACTGCAACTGTCCCCGTTCGCCGTCGCTTCGTCCCGAAGGACTTCCTCACCCCCGACTGGTCGGTCGCACAGGTCAAAGGGTGAGGCGTGGCTCGCTGCAGGGGTAAGTTGCAGACTGATCACTCTCTTACTCTGTTACAGATGGATGAAGGAGCACCCTGCGTTGAGGAAGCGCAACTTCTTCGTCTTGCAGCGCCATCGTCAGTCGTGGTCCTTCGCCGAGCATTCCTCTCACCTCGCGCTGACCCGTCTTCCTCTTCGCGCAGACCCCGCTACACACCCCCAGCACTTCGACCTCCGCCTCCAGCTCGACAACCAACTCGTGACTTTCTGCATCCCCTCCAAAGACGGCCTCTCGCGAGCGCCGAGAATCGGCGAGGGCGACGATATGAAGTGGGGACGTCTGGCGTTGGAGGAGCAGCCTAGGGCGGTCAACATTGCGCTTTTGGATGGGGGTGGAATGGGAGTGACCATGTGCGAGGACATTGGCGAGTACAAGGTGAGTGGTGGTGCATCGCCGAGAGGAAGTCTGGAAGGAGAGCTGACCCGAAGAGCGGTCTACAGGTGCTGCCGAGGACGAGCGAGGTCAAGAAGAGGAAGAAAGAGAAGGCTGCTATTCGCAAGCAAGGCTTCAGTGACGATACAACGACCGAGGAGGAGGGAGATAGCGAGGGCGAGCCCGGCGAGGCTGAGGACGAGAAGCAGGAGACTCTGTTTGCTGAAGGTGGGCTTCTCCTCCGTTACTTAGCGGGCTCAGAGCATTTGCGCTGACCAGGTATATCGCTGCAGCGTTCTACCACGGCTCTTTCCTTCCTCTCCCACCTCGCTGGGGTCAGCCTGGTCAGCCTGCCGCCGAAGACACGGGCGATCGTCGCGGCTTTGTCCTCGAGCTGGTGAGCCTGGTGCTGAAGAGCGCGGCTTAGGTAAAGCTGAACCCCCTCTTACCCTCCGCAGAACGGCTACCGTCACCAGGGCGTGCGCCTTCAATTCCAGCGCTGGTCGTCTCTGCGCAAGAACACCACGTGCGTCTGCTCTCGCTTCTGTGCTGCCTGCGTTGAAGCTGACAGAGTGTTAATGACCCACACAGTAACAAGTACGGGCCTCCCGAGATCCCTCGCCGCTTCCAGCACCAGGTGAGCCGTGAATTTGCTCTCTCGGCGCTGGCCTCCGCTGACTTTCTGCCCCCAACGCAGTGGTACTTCAACCTCGACGATCGCCCTGGATCCTCTGGAATCATCTTTCCGTCGTACAAGCGCTCTCTCCTCACCGACCGCTCGATGGAGGAGATTGCTGCCGACAAGGAGAAATCGACGACCGTCGCCGAAGACTGGTACGCTTGGAACCCTCCCCTCGCGCGCAAATGGGAGGCGGGAGTCAAGGGGAGGAGGCCTTGGAACGATGCTCCTGATAAGCCGGAGGACGAGATTGTCGTTGCTGTAGCTCCCGAGGATAGGGCGTGGGTCATGGCTGAGCGCTTAACGAGGTCGACGCCGAGGCCGAGGCCGACTGTGAGGAGCAGGAGGAGCTTGGATGATAGCGATTAGTTCTGTAGCTTAGCTTGATTCACATATGAATAGTCTGGAACGGAAGGGAATCGCCTCGCTTGATCTTCCAGTGCTCGGCTCGGCGCTCCTCTCCTCGGCGAAGGGGTGAGAGCGAGCGTTCACCATCTCGCTCATCGCCTTCTGCTCTCGTACATCTCCCTTGTGCTTTGCAATCTCCATCGCAACCTCCAGCTCTGCACATCACGTCAGAAAAAGGCCTAACGCGCGGGAACTTGGGAAATGAGTCGACTTGGAGCGCTCGGATCCGAGCCGGGCGCTGGTCTCCAAGGGTCGAACAGGCTTGCTCTCTTGCACTTCCCTCAGCCTCGGCACACAGCCTACAAGCCTACAGCAGCAGCCTCTCCGACCTCGAGAGTTCTACAGAGCAGTCTCCCTTCTGCTCTCGCCCTCCCCAGCTCCCTCAGCCCTTCCAGCTCCTCAAGCCTAGTGGTCTCCAACAGTCCAGAACCGTAGTTTCCCCTCTGTCAACCTACAGCGCTCAACCCCTCGTACCTGTCAAGCGGTCCCAATCCCTCACTACCTAAAGTGAGTCCACTACAGCTTGGTGTGTGGCCGACGGCAGAGCTAGCAGCCGTGGGCCCGCGTGGAGAGACCGATAAGGCTTTCTGTAGGCTTGCAGAGCAGTGAGCTGATCTACAGCTCTACACACCAACAGCAACGATCACCCCCCACCCCAAGATTATCATGCAGACCTTCTACAGCTCCTCAGCTCTCTTCCCCCCCGCCATGGCGCCTCAGCAGAGCTCGCCAGCACCGGCGACCTCGAAGGCTTCGCGCGACAACTAAGCTCGCAACGCCTTGCAACTGTACCTCATCATGCGGACGCTTCGAGCACCATCTCGGACGTCCCTCGGCCCCTGCAATCGTCCCTCTTCCCTCTCGGTAACCTCGACTCGACTCTCGGTTCGACCGACGCTTCTCCCACGGCGTCGGCAGACATCGACCTCCCTGTAAACAACCACCTCGCCTTCGACAACCCGTTCGGACTCATCGAGCTCGACGGCGGACATGAATCTCAAAAGAACGGAGCCAACGCCGAGCCTCTCAAGCCTTTCGGTGGAGGTGAGCTTGGGCTTTATCCTTGAGCCAGACTACAGCGCTAATGACGTTCTCCACGAACAGACCTTCGGCACGGCACCTTCGACTCTTCGTCGGCGGACAGCTCGGCTCTCCCGTCCTCCTTCGACACCTACGCTTTCGCCCTCACTTCCGTGACTACCTCCCTCTCAAACCCACCGTCCTACTCGCCTCATACATCGCTCAACGGCGGCAACCCGTTCGCGCTGGACGGCAGCCTCGAGTCGCCGCTCGGATTGGAGCAAGACAGCCCCTTCTCCGAGTTCCTCAACTCGCCCATCTTCGCCAGCGACGCGGGAACCGCCACTCCTCCCTTCGACCTCAGCTATCCGTCGCTGTTCCCCAACACCTCCTACACGTTCGCTCCTACGCCAGCACTCGCTCCTCCGTCCAGCCTGGAGACGATGCTGCTCCGCAGTCCCGCTTTACCTGCCCTGCCCTCCCTCCCAATCTCCATCTCCTCGCTCACGCCTGCTCCTCCTCCACCGACTACATCGACCTCTACCACCTCTGAGAAGGCCCCTGCCGTCAAGACGAGTCGCCGAGGGACTGGCTTCCGCGGTCCTGCGACCCAGCTTGTCCCCATGGACGCTCCCATCCGCTCTCGCAACTACCTCGTCGACTCTACCACCTCCAAGAAGCGCAAGACAGCCGCCGTCGAGCGCGAGCTGGCCAAGCGCGGCCGGACGAGCGCCAGCCCCGACTCGGAGGCTGCGAAGTCGTCAAACGAGGTTTCGCCGGAGGACGCCATCCCCGAGGACATTGCTGCTGCTGTCGAGCGCAAGAGGCTACAGAACACGCTGTCGGCTCGCAAGTCTCGTCAGCGCAAGCAGGAGCGACTTGGGGAGTTGGAGGAGCGGAACAAGGAGCTGGAGACGGAGAACGAGGGGCTGAAGCAGAGGGTGCAGGCGCTGGAGGCGATGGCCAAGGCGTTTGGATTGATAGTGTAGCGGTCTTTTGTGTACAATGCATCGTGTGCCGTGAAGTCGTCTACTCGTGCTCGAGAGATGTCGGAGAGAGCGAGCGGCTCGCTTGTCGCTCGTCGGTGCAGGAAGTGTCACCTCGTGAATGGCGCTGAGTGCAACTACGAACCCACAGCAGTCTACACACGGTCCTACTCCCCCCTATGCCTCTTGCCGTCGCGGCTCTCTCTCACCAAATGCTCCTGCTCGGCGCGACCGGCGCGGACTTGTTCCATCGTGCGGCCGGTGAGGATCGATTTTTTGCCGAAGGAGGTGTCCTTTACGGTGGGAGGTGACCCCTTGTGGATGCTCACCATATACTGTAGGCGACGCGGATGATCAGCCAGGTTCAAGCATGCGAAAGCCGAACGAGCGAGCTCACCTCGGGGAATCGGTCGCCCCTAAGTGGGAGGGTTATTCATCGAGAAGGTCAGCTAGACAGAATTACTAGCTCTGGAGAGGGAACGGACTTTGAGCGCTGGTACTTGATGTCGCCGGGGTTGCGAAAGAAGTGGAGCCGAACGCCCTTGAAGCGGGTTCCATTCTGCGACGGAGAGAGCATGTCAGCCGCGTGGACTGTCTATGAGAAGGAGAAAAGGAACTCACTAGCTCGATAACGAAGGCGCGGCCTTTTCGTGGATCCTTGCGAGGCGAGGGAGGAGCAGGCTGGCCCCAGCGAGAGCCGAGCGGCTGGAACATGGTGTAGTAAAAGGCTACCGCACGACTGGTCAGCGCAGGAAGCAGAATGTGAGGTCTTCAAGATCTACCTTGAGCAAAAAGATCCTCCTGCTTCTCATCCTCGGGTTGAGCATCCTCATCGTCGTCGGTCGTCTCGGTATCGTCGAAGCCCTGCTTGCGGATATCAGCTCGTTTCTTGGCCTTGCTAAGGGTCTCCATCATCTTTAGACAAACAGATCAGCTTGCGAGCTAGCTCACAGAGTCCCCGACTCACCGTATACAAGCCGAGATCGTCGACCTTCTTATCGCCGACCGAACCGCCCTCGACGAGACAATCCGTGATCGGGTGGACCGGCTGCCACACCACATATCGACGCTCGGGTCCCTCCTCAAAGTCGAAGAGCCCTTTGGGGATGCAGAACGAGACGAGTCCGCCGTCCAGCTGAATCCGAAGGTCCCAGTGGTTCGCCGTGGCGTCTGTTGGCCAGGAAGTCAGCTCCGTCTCTCGCGCGAAGGTTCGATGAGACTTACGATGCTCTTGTACGACGTAGAAGTTCCGCTTGCTCAGCTGTAGGAGAGAAGTCAGCGCCGAACGCCGAGAGCGCGAAAGAGCTCGGACCGACGATGTGCTTGAAGCGAGTGTACCAGCTATGCAGGGAATGAATCAGCATCTATATAACTGACTCTGAAGCTCGTGACCTACCTGCGAACCTGCTCCTCCGTCGCGAATGGCGTGTTGAAGTCGGCAGAGGTATAGAGAGGTCTCGCAGTGTCTGCAGGGCACCATGGCCACTCCTCAGGCGGCGGATCGACTGCTTTGCGCTTCTTGGAGGTCGTCGAAGGTCCTGCTGCTGCATCAGCTCGAGAAGGGGCCGGCTGTTGTGGCTCTGCGAGCGCGGTCCCTCTCGCCTGCTTCGCTGCAAGAGCAGTGTAATGAGCAGCCATGAACTCGGCGGGCGTTTGATAGGCGCATTTCTCGGCGAGACCGGGTACGTTGTCCACCAGACTAGGCATTCGAGGCGAGTAGAGCGATTAGAACGAAGGACAACCCTCGAGCTCTCGAGCTCCACCTCTTGACCTCTGCCCAAATTCGACCATGTCGTCTTACCCACCACCACAGACTCGCCTACCGCAGCCAAAGTATCCTCACAAGATCCTACGTACCATCTGGGCCGTCTTGCGTCAAATCGCGCTCGGATTCCTCTTGCTCCTCATCGCCGTCGCCCTCCTCGCTTCTCTCTTCGATATCGCGCTCCAGCTACTTCGCAGCAACAGGGCGAGCAAGGTCAGCGATACTATCATCACCTTTGGTACCTATGTTGTTGTGGTGAGTTACGCTGAGACTCCGAGCTTGACGTCCCAGCTGACAAGAGAGCTGTAGATCGTCCTGGGCTTCGCCATTCTGGCTTCGAGAGCCATCTCGGGCAGAAGCATCCTCTCTTCCATCCCCAAGGGCTACCTACCCATCGGCAAATCGGACGTGCCTAAGGTGAGCCGGAATGGGCCGTTTCGGCGCAGAGACAGCTCGCTCACGCCTTCGCTCTTCACAGAAAGCGCACGAGCTCATCTCGAACGAGTACGACCGAGCGGCCGTTATCGCCAACATCTCTCAGCCGAAAGGGAGACAGCAACAGGGATGGGGCCGACCAGGTTCGTTCGGTCCTCGTGCGCCGAACTCCCTGCAGCCTGGCTAACCTTGCGCACTCGCTCACAGGAACCGAGTACGAAAACACCAACTTCCGCTCTGCCATTCTATCGACCGTCGAAATCATGGGTAAGCAATCACAGCCCTCATTCGAACCGTCTCCTCATCGCTCACCTCCCTCTCTCCACCTCAAACAGACGCCATCTGCACCCCACTCCTTCCCGACCCTTCTCGCCCCGCAAGACGACCACGGGCGGCCGCCTCCCTCTCCTACCTCCCTTCCCTCCTCGCCGTCCGCCCCTCTCCCATCCCAACAGCCCTCACCCCCCTCGTCGAGCTCTACGAACAACACCTCGCTCGAGCAAAATACGGCGCTCGAGAACCCGACGAGAAGGATCATGACGAGGTGGTCAAGATTGTCGCGGTGCTTGTTGGCGTGCTGAGCGACGTGCAGCTGGCGGCTTTGGGTCAGGGGACGAATGATTCTGCGCTCCGGCGCAGGCTGTCCCAGATCAACGGTGTCAGTCAACGTTTGGCTCAGAAGTAGGGAGGCAGTATCAGAAGAAGAGTGTGGCGTGCTCGGTAGTTTGCTCCAGGATGGCTCGGCGCTCTTCGGCGGATGGGGCAAGGGTTGTAGAATTGTTTTGTACCTTGATGATGGGTAGTTGTGTACTCCTGGTAACATGTTGTTTCGATGTCTCACTAGTCGTGAGCTTTGAAAAGAGTCATCGACGTCCGTTTCGAAGCGAAACCGTGAGCGAGAGTGCAGAGGCGAAGCTCGGCGGCTGATCAGCATCCGTCGAACAGCACCCGTCGCCCAACTTGGCGCCTTCTCGCGCTGCAGGGCGGTGACCCGGTCTCCCTTTGAACGTATGAGGGTGCGCATGCTGAGTCAGGCGGGCCTTTTTCGCATTTCTCCCGACTTCGGCTCGGTGCTCGGCGCTGGCTCTCTCGGGACGCTACGGTCGAACAATGGGGCTACAGATTTAATGGAGGGCTACAGGAAACTAGCATTCGAATAGAGCTATCTCGCAATCCACAGGATACTCCAAGCTGAGCTTCTGCGCCTCAGTACGGACCGTCTGCGACATAGGACCGGGTCCGCAAGCTGAGGTGGGAAAAGCGAGGCCAAAGAGGGTGTGGAGAGGTGCAGGAAAGGTAGAGAGGGAGAGAAAGTGAAGAGGAATAAGTCAGGGATCTGTAGCTCGGCATACTGTTGGGTGTAGTAGACTCACCGACGATGAGAGTCCTGCCGCTGGAGGCGGTTACGAACGAAGGGACGAGAGCTTGCAAAGGCGGCCTTCCCGAGATAATGGTGAGGGCCTCAGCAGACTCCTTTTGGGATAGATCCGTGAGGTCCTCCTCGGTGCCGCCGATGAGGGTTGCAGTGTCGGAGGCGAAGAGGGAGCTCCTTCCCTTCTCGGGCAGCGCGGGCAGGTCCTTGCGAAGGGGCTGGTACGTCGATAGGCGGTTGAGCTGCTTCTTGACGCCGCGAGTAACATAGAGCTCGATCTCGAGCGTGACGCCGCACTCGCGAGCCTTCTGCGCCGTGCGGAGGAGCTCGGTGAGGGTCCAGATAGATTGCTCTGCGCAAGGCGTCGAGTCAGCCACAAATCCGACCTTCTGTACCTCAGAGACATCAACTCACCGACCGACTGTACGATCCAGACAAGCTTGACGTGCGAGCAGCGAGAGTACGAGATGGCCGCCTTGTGAACGACATCGCCGAGCACTGCGCAAGCAGCAATTGAGGGTCAGTCGGCGTCTTCTCACCTCACTCGCTCTACGTCAGGCAGGTTGAAAGACTCACTCGACATGCAGTGCGTAATACCGGAGCCTCCAGCGACGAGTAGGACCTCGTTGTATTGCTCGACGTCCATGGAGTGCCCGTAAGGTCCCTCGACCGACACGAGGACCTCCTGACTACCGTCGGGCGACGAAGCGAGGTGCTTGGCGAGCATGCTGGTCATACCATCGCGAGTGCGGCAGACGAAGATCATGTCGTAGACCTTGCCCGAGTCGTCCACGGTGGTCGCCGAGGGGACGTTGCAGATCGAGAAGGGGTGGGATTGGCCGTAGATGAGGGGCGTGCGCTTGAAGATGGGATCCCAGATCGAGAGGTAGGCGTGCTGACCAGCTGTAATTCTCGAGCACAGTCAGCTCGGCGCCGTTCTCTCGGCTGAACGGGCGCTGCTCACCTCCCCAGGTCCCCTTATAGGGAACGCGAATGACAATGGCGCCCTCAATGAGGGTGCAGTGAGCCTTCACGAACGGCTTGCGGAACTGGAAGCGAACGAGGAGGTGCACCGAGCACATCTGGATGAGGCGAGCAACGCGCTCGAAAGCCCAGAAGGCAATCGAGGGGTAGATCCATTTGGCGAGGGCGGGGACGTCTGTGGATCAATGGTTAGCAAAGCATTTCGGGCACGCGGCGTGCGAGACGTACGGAGGAGAAGGCCGACGAGCATGAGGAAGGCGCCTGCAGCAGTGAAGCGTCAGCCGAGGCTCGATAGACGGTCTGAGAGAGCTGAACACGTACCAAGGACATGCATAGTAAGGAAAATCTCGTACCAGCGCATACGGACAGCGCGAATGCTGAAGAAGAGGATGCACGAGAGACCGACAAGCATCTGCGAATCTCGGCGTTAGTTCGGGAGCTCACTCGAGCAGCCTTGCTCGACTCACCACAATGCCAGTCTGTCCGAGGTAGTCATGAAAGTACAACTCGAGGACTCCAGCACCTCGGAAGTACTTCAAATGGGCGAGAGTAGCGTCGATGGTGTGGATAACGCCGAAGACGGCCATCCACAGGGCGAGGAGCTGTGGAGCGAGAGGCGCATTGCGTCAGTTCAGGGTCCAATTGAGAAACGCTACGCACAGCCCCGGCCTGCGACTGCCGCAGAGCTCGAAGCCAGAGACGCGAAGCCCACCTTGTGAACGAAGCGAAGGTGTTGGTACTCGATGCCCGTAAAGAACTGCACGACGCTGTTGCGGCCGGTGAGGGCAAAGATGGCGGGCATCTGAGCCATTGCCATGAAGCCCATGCGAAGCGCGACGACGTCTGCGGAACAGGGGAGGCGTCAGCTCATCGCCGAAGCAAGTCGGGAGCAGCTCGGCGCACGAATGTGGTTCCAAACGGCGTTCTCTTGATCGTTGAACTTGATGGCGACCGCCTGTTGTAGGAGAGCTTCGTCAGCGAGGGAGCCGAGGCGCGAACGGAATTGCAGCTCACCAGGGAGAAGCCGACGTTGATGGCGAAGCTGGCAATGAAGATGCCCATTTGGAGCCAGTTCTCGAGTCCAACGTTCCACCAAATGGCGGGGAGAGGGCGATAGAGATAGCAGTCGATCTTGGCCTGTAGCGAGACCCTGTGTTCGATCTCCTCGTACTCGCGACGGTGGTTCTTCTCGTTGTTGAGGATGCGGAGGCGCTCGTAGACCAGGCGCCAGGCTCGGTTACGGCGGTGCATGATGAGGATGGCGTGTCGGATGGTGAGGAGAGCGACGACGGTGATGATGATGTATTGGTAGGCCGTGACGAAGTGGAGCGTAGCCCGACCTTGGCGCTGGCTCTCGCTGGTCACGTACATCATGTCGGCTTTGTTGTAGGCCATGCGACGGGTGAGGTCGTGCGCCATACCGGGAGGAGGGTTGAGCTCTTGCATCATGCCGGGAGTGGGAGACATGGTATGTAGTTGCTGAGGAGAGTGGAAAGTGAGGCGTCAAGCCTGGGGGGTGTCGAAGGACGGTGGGAAGTCGAGTGAAAGACGAAAAGAAAGCTGTAAGAAGGGTGACAGTCGCCGGGACGTCGAGAGAAAGGAGAAAGAAGGAGAAACGAAGGCGGATTCGAAGGAGAACGAGCGAGGGAAAGAGAGAAAGAGAGAAGAGCAAGACGCTCTGCTCCCCTGCAGATTGGGGAGAGGTCGATGCCCTGGAATCAGGACTCGTTCAATGTACAAGTCCGTCGCTTCATGGAGCTCAATTTCCCTCCAATTCTCTGAGCGAGCTCAATTCTTGCCTGATCCAGCTCGGCCCTGGATGGCATCCAGATCTCTCGGCACAGCAACTTGTCCTAGGTCGTCGTGCATAAGGACAGCGGGAGAGTCGCCTGCACGCTCATAGTGCGCTTCAGCCGCGCTGCTAGCTTACAGCGAGCCGGCTCGAGTCTTCTTTTTTCGATCTCGCTGGTCAAAGCTCTGTTCGCCGAGCCAGCGCCGAGGTGAGCAGCAAAACGAGCAATGCGGGTTGCAGCGGATCTAAAGCTACAAGTCTAAGGCTACAGCAGATTAAGTGTAAAGGAGAAATGCTAACATGCAGGCGCCCCTAGCGGCAGCCACTGCTCCTCACGGCCGAGGCCCCGTCGCCGAACCCGACTCGGAGAATCAGCACTCGAAGCAGGCAATGTTGACCTCGACGCCGGAGTGGAGCACCGAGAGCTTGGCAGCTTCAGCGGCGACCTCCTTGGCCATCTTTGGGGGACCGCAGACTGCGAGATGAGAGGAGAGTCAGCCGCCGAGCTCGAGAGGGCAAGGAGAGGGAGACGGGCAAACTCACCGACGACGAGGGTGGCCTTGCCGGCACTCTGAACGAAGGCAGCGATAGCTTGAGGAAGTCGTGGCCTTCCCTTATGCATCGCAGCAGCGGCACCAGCGTCGAGAAGAAGGTCGAGATGGCTCTCGCACACGGCGCTCGGTCGGCGCGAAGGCGCCCAAAAGTTGGGTCTCGGGTGGTAGAGTGAGTCGAGGGACTGGAACGACTCGAAGGAAGCCATCGAGTCGACCGAGTTGTTGCGGTTGGGAGCCCGGTCGGGCAGCTCGTCGAGGTTGATGATGGAGTTGTTGCGAGTTGGCGCAGCGGAGGAGAAGGCCGAGGAGGAGGAGAAGGCGTTGAGGGGACCGCGGGTGACGTGGAAGTCGAGAGAGATGGCTACTCGGGCTTCTTGCGCCTTGTTGACAATCTCGAGGAGGTCGGAAATGATCCAGCTCGATTGGCCTGCGAAGGAGGAAAGGGGAAGATCAGCTCGACGAAGAGAAGGCGAGCATCGCAATAGCGACACACCGACAGACTGAATCGTCCAGATGAGCTTGATGCGAGTGGTGCACGACTTTGACTTGGTCGCCTTCTGCACGGCATCGGCCATCACTGCGAGGGAAGAAAGATCAGCTCGGCCCCCGAGGGGAAAGGTCGCTCAGGCGACTCACTGCTCGACAGGTGAGTGATTCCAGTTCCTCCACCAATGAAGAGAATATCCTCGTAGTGCTGCACCTTGCTATCGCCTCCGTACGGTCCCTCCACGCCGACAGTAAGCTCGGCGCTCTTGCTCGAGAATCCTTCGAGGTACTTGGCGATGGTCGCCGTGACTCCACCCCGAACTCCAAGAACGAAGAGCATCTCGTGCGTGTCCTTCTCCTCTGTAGCGTTGAAGTCGGAAGGAACGTTGGCGATGGAGAAGGGGTGGCTCTGACCGAGCGCCATGCCGGGGAAGGAGAGGTAGGCGTGCTGGCCGGATCCCCAGTAGCCCTTAAACGGTACGCGAAGGATGATGGCGCCGTCGACGAGGGTGGCATTGGCCTTGCGAAGGGGAGAGCGCAGGTTGAAGCGCGTGAGGAGGTGGATCGAAAGGAATTGGAGGAGGCGGGCGGTGCGCTCGAATGCCCAGATGGCGATGGGTGTCCAGACCCAGGGGCGGAGAGCGGGGATGTGGTAGAAGAGACCAACGAGGATGAGGACGGCGCCTGCGCGAGACGCGGAAGGTTAGGGAAAGGGCGAGGAAGAGACGGCCGAGACGGGCGTACCGACGACGTGAGTGACGATGAAGAGCTCGTAGAAACGGTTGCGCACAGCGCGAATGCTGAAGATGAGAATCAGAAGAAGTCCGACGATCATCTGCGCAGGCGAGCGAGGTCAGCTCGAGCGTTCACGAGGGTCGAGATGAGAGGCCGAGAACTCACGGCGAGACCAGTCTGGCCGAGGTAGTTGTGGAAGTACATAGTGGCTACACCAGCACCTCCGAACCATTGAGTCTGAGCGACAGTAGCGTCGACGGTGTGGATGACGGCCAAGACAGCCATCCAGAGGGCCATGAGCTGCGAGGAGGGGAGCGCCGAGATCAGCCTTCGAGCTCGTACACGCGAGGGACACTACCAGGTGAAGTGAGAAGGGGTGGAGAGGAAAGTGGAGCCATCCTGCTCTCCTGTAGCACCCTGGAAGCTGGAGACTGGAGCTCACCTTATGCACGAAGCGAAGGTGCTGGTACTCGATGCCGGTGAGGAACTGAACGACACCGTTACGACCGGTCATGGCGATGAGAAGGGGGAGGTTGGCGACTGACATGTAGCCGCAGCGGAGGGCGGCCGAGTCTGCGAGGTGCGAAAGAGAGAGTCAGTCCTGGATCGCCGAGAGCGGGCAGGGAGAGGACAAACGGATGGCGTTGTTGGCGGCGGTGTGCTCGCCTACATATACGACGGTGCCCCACTGTCAGAGATGAGCAAGTCAGCTACATATCCACCGAACCAAGAAGAGCCAGCTCGACTCACGAGCGTGAAAGCCACGTTCAAAGCCAACAAGCCGACAAAGATGGCCACCTGCAGCGGGTTCTCGAGCCCACACCTCCACCTCCCATGCAGCTGACCCGTCGCCCACCTCTCCACTCTTTCCCATCGTCCACCACTACCGGCCCTCTTGACACTCATCACCTCAATCTCGCTCTCCTTCTCCGCTCCCCACCATCCCTGCTTCTTCTCCTCCAAGCTCTGCACGCTCCGCTCCACCTCCCTCGCAATCTCAGCCTTGATCTTCCTGCTCCTTCTCCTCTTTCCTGCGATCAGAGCGAGATGACGGAGCGT
Source organism: Leucosporidium creatinivorum (assembly GCA_001600635.1). NCBI lineage: Eukaryota > Fungi > Basidiomycota > Microbotryomycetes > Leucosporidiales > Leucosporidiaceae > Leucosporidium > Leucosporidium creatinivorum. The sequence goes on along the minus strand of BCKL01000011.1, from coordinate 143,610 downwards.
GAGGAGGAGGACGAAGAGCAGGAGGACGAGGTTGTAGAGGAGGATGATTCGGCGGGAGAGGGCCTTTTGCGAGAGGGAGGGGGAGGGGAGGGAGCGAGTGACATGAGGAATGGCGGGGGTTAGACCGATGGGTCGGGGTGTGTAGGCTTTGCGGCCGGCGCTGAGGAGGGGAGACATGCTCAGAGAAGAGGGGAAAAGGGGAAACCAAAGGGAGCTCGACCGGCGAGCTGGTGTGAAAGAAGAAGGGAGAACCGGGGGGTTGGTGCACGAAACGCAAGCGCACGAGAGAGAACAAGTGTGTGAGAGGAGAGAGAAAGAAAAGCAACACAGCAGCCCGCATCGTCGTCGTCGCGAGGTGACGACCCGGCCGCGCCGAGCTCGGTCAGGCATGAATTTCCACTCCACTGCTGCCCTCAGCATTTGCCTGCGGGATGACTTCCCATCCGGCTGAGTGCCTCATAACCCTTCCCATGCAATGCTCCTAGAGCGGTAGGATGCACACGAGACCCCCAGCGTATCGCAGGGCGGGAGAGGGTCAGGACTTCCGCTTTCGGCCAAGGGGGGCTGGTGTCGAAGGGAGTGGAAACGACCAAGCGCGGAATACAAAGGCCATGCTGAGGGCGTGGGCTGTACGATCGTACATAGATGTCGATGGAGGGGAGAGCGGGCGAGAGGCCGGAGGTGAATGCCCTTTCGGAGGTGAAAGCATCGCCGAAGTCGGATGGGCGAGTCGGGACAAAAGCCGGCGTAGGCGGGGAGGGAGCAGGATGGCAAGGCAGCTGGAAGAGAGTTCAGATTGATCTACATGCAGGCTGGTGAGCCTTCCGCGCTTAGGGTCTGCAGCTCGAGGGGGGGCAATCGAGCGGCTCAGCCTGCGCCGAGCTCTCAGCTCCGAGTCCGCGTGCCGTCGAACAGGCTCACATAGCGTATGCGAGACGCCGGTGAGGCCGCTGTGCAGACTTAGAGCGCAGTAGCAGGTGGGTGAGACCCGTCGTCAAGTCCTGGCTCGCGATTCGCTGCTCGGCGTCCTTCTTTGCCTCTCATCTACACGGACATGGTACATGCGACTCCCAACAGCGTGTTGCACATCAGAAGCAGGTTTATGCCTCCTCCTTAGCGACGACAGTGCACTTCTATCAACGCCGTAGAAGGACGGGAGGGAGGAGAAGGAGGGTCAGCGAGCGGCTCGGCGAAGAAGGGCGAGGGAGAAACGAACCTCGGAGACGTAGATGCCATCGAGGAACTTGCGGATATCCTTGTTCTTGACGAGGCAGGATCCGTGGATCGAGGCGGCCGACTGGGAAACGTTGTCGATGTCGTTACCCTCGAGGATAATCTCGTCCTGTTCGGCGTTGAAAGTAAGGTCAGCGTTCGGCTCTCGGCGTAAGCGACAAGGCCGAGAGATATAGCTCACCTTCTGGGCGGTCGACTCGCGAATGGTAACACCCTCAAGCATGGGGACGTTGCGAACAATCTTCTCTCCGAGGAAGTTGCGAATCTCGACGGCATCCTTCTTGTCGTTGATGATGACGTTGATGGGGAAATGGGCGTAGACGAGGCGCATCTTGTACTGGAAGCCGTAGGTGACGCCCTGGATGAGGTTCTCGATGCACGAGCGGATGGTGCGGAGGCAGGCGACGTGCTTGCGTCCTCCGTGCCAGACGACGAGGCGGACCTTCCACTCGTTCTTGACCGAGTTGGGGGTGGGGGCGATCACGCGCATCGACATGTCGGCGTGCTGGCAGTTCTGTGGTGGGTCGAGGCGTCCATTTGATGTAATGAGGCGAGGGCGGAGGCGAGAGAGCAAGTGCGAAGGCGAGGGGGTTCAGAGGCGCGGAGGCGGGAGGGAAGGGAAAATGCAACAAGACAATGCGAGAGACAACGAAGGAGAGAAGGAGGGGGAGGCAAAAAGGTGGACACGAGGGTACCGTTAGCACTGCCCTCGGCTGCTAGGGTATCCGCACGGTGGTTAGCCAGCGCTGGGAATTGCATGGACGCACCTTCTGGAGAGTACCACGGGGACCAGTGACGGTGATGACACGCGCCTTGATGGCGACGGTGACTCCCTCGCTGTAGGAGTGAAGAGCAGGGTCAGCTTGGGGGAGTTTCGGCGAGGGGAGCGTAGGAAGACTCACGGGACGACGAGCTCCTCTTCCTTGTAGACCTGCTTCATTTTCTGTTGGCGAGCAAGAGATGGGTGGTTAGAGATGTGTAGGGGGGATAGCGAGGTTGTGACTCCGATCAAGTCGTCTGGACGGGCAGCGTCTCCCCCTCTGCGAGCAGCAATTTCCCCCCTTGCGCCGACAATGCCATCCCAGCGTTTCCCCTCGAGCCAGCAATTGCCCCTCCTAGTAGATCTACACTCTCTGCACCGCCCTGTGCTCCCTGCTGCCCTCCCCCCTCGCTCTTCCATGTTGCTCGAGCAAGTCGCCAGAAAACTCGTTCAAAACGGCGTCGGCGAGAGGTTGCAAGGGGGAGGAAGTGGTGGGAAGTGTAGAAGGATGCATGGCGGTGTAGATGTGCTGTAGTGAGAATGTAGTAGAGACTCACGATAAGTGGCGAGACGGGGCTGGGGTCGAACGAAGAGAAGAAGAGGGAAGCGGTGAGCGGACTTGGGCTGAGAGAGGCTGCGAAATTGAGGAATTGAAATGAAATGAAATAGTTTCTAAGTATTGGCGAGTTGAAGTGATAGCTTTTGAGATTGTATTTCGACCTGTTGACTTGCTACCACTCACTAGCTTGTTTGCTGCAACATGTCATACGGAGGCTATGGACCACCTACAGGGGGAGGATGGGAGCAGCATCACCATCAACATCAACAGGGCTATCCTCAACATTACCCTGAAGCAGCACCTCCTCCGCCAACAGGATACGCTCCTCCTTACGGGGGTTACCCTCCTCCTCCTCTTCCTGTAGCACATCACGACTACGACTACTACCAACAACCACCTTATCAACATCACCCTCATCACTACCCTCGTCCTCCCCAACATCATGACCCGAATCAACTAGATCCCCCTCAGGACGTGGGCACTGACCCAAACTCGTTTCGCCGCTTCTTGTCTACCACCTTACAACGACTCTCGTTCAACTCGAAACCCGTAATCACCAATCTCACTCTGTTCGCTCATCAACATGCTATGCGCATGAGCAGCGTCCTCGCTTCTACCTTGGAGGATCATCTCAACCAGGTGAGTCGTTCGTCACTTCTCTTGCAGAAAATGGAGAGGGAGCAGAGGTCGGCGGAGGACAGAGAGGGATGCAGTCTTGTAGTAGTAGTGTACCACACCTTTCCCACCTTGGGCCCGTCAGCCTCGCTACTTCCTCTCCCATCTGGCCCTTTCGATGACTTGGGGAAGCGCTCGCCATCGACCGTCGCCTCGCTGCTTCCTGCTTGCTGTTCGAGATTCGCCGCGAATGTACTGCACTCAAGATCTACGATTCGAGAACATGCGCGATCGCATCTACACCACAACAGTCCGTCCCTTCCATCTCGAGAGCTACGCTACTGACCTCGCTCCCCTCTTCGGCTTTGGCCTCGGCGTTTCCATTCCTCTCCTCCCTCATTCCCTACACCACCACAGTGCCCCCCGGCGTACAAGCTCCCCTCCCTCTACCTCCTCGACTCCATCTCCAAGAACATCGGGCCCCCCTACCTTTCCCTCTTTGCCCAATTCATCGAGCGCTCCTTCCTCCACGCCTATCACGTCGTGGATCATTCTACCAAGCTCAAGATGGAGGAACTGCTGGGAACGTGGAGGACTGGTGCGCCGGATGGGGGGGAATTGTTTAGGGTTGAGGGGGAGGGAATGAGAGGAAGGGTGCAGAGGGGGATTGAGGGGGCACTGTTTGGTGCGCCGGCGGCGGTGGGGGCTACTGGTGGAGGAGGAGAGAACGAGCAGTATGGGCAAGGGGTCAGTGGTCTTGTCTCTTCCGCCTCGTCTTCAGTGCCTTCAAGCCTTCATCGCACACTTCGGCGATCGTCTTCTCGGCGCTTTGAGCCTTCTCTCGCCCTCAATAACGCTGGCTGACTGGTCTCCGACTCTCTACACCCTTCTCCCCTACCCACCCCAACAGCCCCCAGCAGGACCCTCGGCCGCCACGGCCAACGAGCGCTCCGGCGTGCTTGTCGACATCCGCCGTCTCCTCCAACAGCGGCAAGATCAAGCCGTCCAGCGACCGGACGACGAGGTCAACCAGGGGCAGGTTAGCGCTTTGACGCAGGTGAGTCGTGCTGTCTTCTCGAGCTGGGTGGGGAGCGACGGGCCGAGAACTGACTCCCTTCTTCTTTCCGAACGCCGAACGTCCTGACAAATAGCTCGAATCCCTCGTCCTCAACACCCAACTCACCTCGGACCAAGTTGGGCAAATCCGCGCTCAACTCGCCGCTCTCACTCCCACTCCCCCAGCACCAGCACCAGCAGCAGCAGCTCACGAACCGACTCTCCAGGCCCCCTTCGAACCTCTCGCAAACTCGATCAAATCCGAGCCCATGCAACCGACCCTCTCCGCCTCTTATCACGGTACTCCCGAACCCTGCTCCTCCTCCCTCCCGGTACCGACACCAGCAGTCCCTCCCTTCGATCCCGCGCGACTGGCCGAGCTCCTCGCGCCCAATCGAGGCAACTCGCCTGCTGTTGAACCTACCCCTCCACCACCACCAGCAGCAGCAGCAGCACCGCCAGCAGCGGCGCACGGGATCGACCTCTCCCTCCTCGCTCAGCTGCAGGGCCTCGGCGCTTCGGGGGGTTTCGCTAGTTTGTTCGCCCCGGCGGTTCCTGCGCCCAGCCTCGCGGCGAGCGGGGAGAGCAAGCCTGATGCCGTTGCTGCTGCTGCTGCTGCTGCTCCGACGCCGACGCCGACGCCGAGGGTCAAGGTGGAGCAAGTGGGAGAGAGCAAGAAGAAGGAGATGGTGGAGGAGGAGGAGGAGAAGGAGGAGAAGGAGGATCCGTTGGTCAAGGCTTATGAGGAGGCGATCCTCGCGCTTGGAGTGGGGTTGAGTAACAAGGAGATCATGTCGTGCGTTCCTCCTTGTCCCTAGCTCCACCCTTCTCTTATGTCCCTCGCTGACCTTCCTCCCCTCCTTCGCAGCACCCACCCCCCGACCCTCCTTCACCCCTTCCTCTACGCCTCCCTCCCGCTCCAGTGCAAGCAATGTGGCTTGAGGTTCTTCAACAGCAAGCAGGGGCAGAGGAGGATGGATGGCCATTTGGATTGGCACTTTACGCATAAGAGGAGGGTGAGGGAGGGACAGGGCAGGGCTCAGGGGAGGAGTTGGTTGGGGTTGGAGGAGGTGAGTTGTTTTCTCGCTTTTTCCTGCTTTTCTGTGTTGAGTGAGTGCAGAGGAGGAGAGAGAAGCTGACCCCGAATGCTGTGGATGAGAACAGGACTGGATCCACTCGGATTCGCACCTTCTCTCCGACGCCGACGCCTCTCATCCCTCAGGATCAACATCCACCACCCGCGCCGCCGCTCTCGCTGCTTCCACCTCCGCATTGGACCGAGCAGCACTGATGAAGCGTAAAGTCGCCGCACCGACGGACGACCCGATCAAGCTCGCGAGGCCCTGTCCCGTGTGTAAGGAGAAGTGGAAGGCCGCGTTCGAGGAGGAGGAGGAGGAGTGGGTGTTTTGGAATGCTGTCGAGGTGGAGGGTGTGGTACGTTTTTCTCGTTTCTCTCTTGCTCCTTCTCGCTCGGCCGAAGCTGACTGACTCGCCGAATGGATCTAACCTGTAAACAGCTCTACCACGCCACCTGCCACGCCGAGGCGTCCGCTTCGCGCGCTTCTACGAGATTGAAACTCGATGCCGCCGCGGCCTCTGGGGCTGGATCGGCGAGACAGAGCCGAGAGAATACGCCTTTGAACCTCGGCGCTGCTGGTTTGGGCGAGGGAGGAGGAGGGAGTGCAAAGAAGCGGAAAGCTGAGGATGGAGTTGCTGAGGAGAAGTTGAAAGAGGAGACTAAGGAGGAAGAGAAGGATATGCAGAAGGAGAATAAGACGGATGATCCGAGGGTCAAGAGGCCGAAGGGTGAGGCCGAGTAGTTTCGAGCGCCGAGCTGTGCAAGTTGGAGCCGATTTATCGTGCTTTGCGCCGACTGAGGTGGATAATTGAGAATTGTGTTCGACTGTATCTCGCGTGCAGAGAGCCAAGAGAGCGACTCTGCGAAACGATCTGCTTCACTCGAGCCCCCCCTAGCCTTGCGCTCCTTGCCCTCCGCACAACTCCTCGTCTCAAAGCTCACTCTCGCCTCGCCTCGTCTGCAGCCAAGATGAACGCCTCAGATATTGAACAGTATGAGGTGAGTCCTGCTACCCCCTCTAGCAGCCTACAAAGCCTCACACTCGCCACTTCTCTTGCGTCTGCCTCAGTACCAACTCTCACAAATCAAGCTCGCCTTGGCCAAAGACCCGCAAAACGCCGAGTACTTGAACCTCAAGGACGAACTGCAATCCCTCATCGACTTGACCAAGGAATACCTCGCCTCGCAACCAGCAGCAACACCCGCCGCTCCATCCGCTTCCACCTCTTCCGCCTCGACTCCTTCCGCCCGTCCCTCCGCACCAGCAGCGCGCTCTACTACATCGGCCTCTGCCTCTCCTCGTCCTCCCGCCCCCGCAGCACCCGCCGCGCCCGGCCCAGCGCACAAGTTCAAAACGGGCGACGAGTGTCAAGCGCGCTACTCTGGTGACTCCAAGTTCTACCCCGCCCGCATCACCTCCATCGGCGGTTCGGAGCCCAATTTCGTCTACTCTGTCATCTTCCGGGGATACGACTCGACCGAGCTGGTAGGGAGTGGGGATGTCAAGCCGTTGACGGAGCATAAGAAGAGGGAGTTGGAGTTGACGGAGGAGGATAAGGAGAAGGAAAGGAAGAGGAAGAAGAATGAGAAGAGGGAGGTGACGAAGAAGGAGAAGCAGGAGGAGCAGGAACAGAGGCAGAAGGGGTGGCAGAGCTTTGCGAAGAAGAGTACGAAGAAGGGGGTCAAGATCCCGGGGGTTTCGGGTGAGTTGCCGTTCGGTAGGACTCTGTGAAACGATGGGAGTATGGCTGACCCTCCTCCTCGCTCGACCAACCACAGGAGCATCCCTCTTCCGCTCGCCCGAGGACCTCAACCCGAACGCCAAGGGTAGGCTCGCTTTCTACTCCCTCCTCTTACAGTCGAGAACTTGACTGACCTCCCCCTCACCCACCACCACAGTCGGCGTCACCGGCTCCGGGAAAGGCATCACGAAAACCACTGAGCGCAAGCGCCAGACCTTCCTCGGCGGCGGAGACGAGTAGACGAGCAGTCGTCGACCCTCGCTTCCTTCCTCTCATCTCATCGAGTTTCCCTTTCCTTGGGCGGTCCTTGTCGAGCAAGTCGTGCTTACCCCTTCCTTCCCCTTCCTTCCCCTCTTCCCCCTCTTAAAGATCGAGGGTTGGCCTCCGAGCCTCCTCCGACATCGCCGCCGTCGTTCTTGTAGCTCCTCCTAGTCGTTTGTGCAACACAAACTGCTTTGCTGTATCGCTCGTCGGGTACCAGGAGAGCTAGAGAGCAGAGCGAACGCTCTCAAGCCCTTCAGCGTCAACCGAGACTCGCCTCACAAAGGTGAAACGAGCTAGACGAGTTACAACAAGGTTTCGAGAGAGTGATACAATAGCTTTCTAGGCTTCTCCTCCGACTGCTCGAGCTCAAGCGAGCATGGCCTGCCGCCTCTCTGCTTGTCGCTTGGGTGCTGGCTCGCCTTGCGCCGGCTCTTCCTCGAGAGCAGGCTGCCGTTCGGGGAGAGGGGCGAGGGGGACAGAGGGGAGCTTGTCCTGCGAGCGAGCAAGAGATCAGTGCAGGGAGAGGAGCGAAGAAGCGGGAAAGGGAGCGCACCTGTACCTGCTCGGCCTGCAAGGCGGCCAGTTCGGAGAGCACGTCCTCCTCGTCCGCCGCTGAGATCTTGGACGAGAGAAGGGCCGAGACTTCCTATTGACCGTCCATCATCAAGGTCAGCGCCGTCTCGAGTGCTAACAGAAGCGCAGAGACTCGCCTCCTGGTAAGCGATCCCCTCGGCCGTATCGCTCATGAGCTGCTCAACCATGTTGAGGTCCATCTCCTTGTTGATCTCCTTCAATACGGCGCTACCCTGCTTCAGCCCAAATAGTACGCTCTGCTCCACCTTGGCGAACTCGATGGATGAGACCTGTTCAAGCCCGAGCTCGTCAGCTCTGTCCGCGCCGAGCAGAGAGAGAAAGGACCGACCAGCTTCTGCAGCGTCTCTAGCTGATTGTCTGTTTGGCTCAGGAGAGTCTCTTGGTACTTGCGTTGACGGAGGGCGATCAAGGCGCGGTCTTTGTTCCCTAGTGCCAGCTGCTCCTTAGCAATCTCCCGCTCGCGGGCGAGGACGACCTCGATCTGTAGTCGAATTTGATGGGTCAGCAGGAGGGACTAGATCCAGAAGAAGAAGGAGCTCACCCGCTTCTGGTACTGCTTGAGCTTGTCGCGCTGTAGCTTGAGGCTGTGGGCGAGAGAGAGGGGAAGGGCGTCAGTGGGGGAGCGGCGGAGGGTGATGAGGGAGTGCAGCATACTCGAGGATGGATCGGTCCTGCGGTGTGATCTTGACCGCTGGTACTGATGAAGATTGGCCCACTGATGAGGTGCAGAATTGAGGTCAGCGAGCGCGAGAGAGCGGAAAGAGCGGAGAGCGGGGCGCGACTCACTGGTAGTTATAGAGAGGCGGAGAGTGCACGAGAGAGCAGGAGAGCAGAGAGATGAGATGTAGGTTGATATATGATGCGGGCGACGAGAACGAGCAGTTGGACAGCAGAGAGGAGGAAGCCAACCGTGGGAGACTCCCGCCCGCCCCTTACGCTTCGTCCGTCATCTGCTCTCTGCTCGCTCGTATCGTTTCGCTTCTCGTACAGTCTGAGGTTCGCACTCGGATCACCTACATCGGCTATCCCAGCACTCGCCGCCCTCCAGCTCGTCTCGCAACCCACACGTCCGCCTCGCGCGGCCTCGACTCTGGGAGTGAGCTCTCATGGCTGTAGCTCGCTGTTTTCCAAGCTGAGCAGCTCTCACCACAGTGTACCGCCTAATCTCAGGCTTCATCAGCCATGTCACACAAAAGGAAGAGGTGAGCCGCTGCCCTTCGCATCGAAGGAGAGCGTCGTCGAGGTGCTGAGGAACAGTAGACGACTGAGAGTGCTGGGGAAGGGAGGGAGGGTTTACCAAGCTACATATGCTTATCCCTGCTCCTCCCACGCACCAGTTTTCGGTCCTCATCATGGGTTTGGACAACGCGGGAAAGACGACCTTCCTAGGTGAGCTGGTTTCAAGCTACAGAAGCGCTTTCAAACTTTGCTGATTATCCGAGCTCACAGAACGAATCAAGAGCACCTTCAACGACACACCGCAGGTCGACCCAGCATCAATCGCGCCGACAATCGGCCAGAACAGTCAGTCGTGTCGGCGTTGAGCGACGAGGGGCTCAGTGTGCTGACCCCGGAACTTCAACAGTCGGTCGAATCACACTCTCTTCCTCCGTACTGCAATTCTGGGACCTCGGAGGTGAGTTCTCGGGTCTAGGTTCCTTCCCTCGGCGGAGCTCTCCAAGCGCAGAGCTGACCCCGCCGTTGAATTTGCCTGCAGGACAACGCGACATCCGCTCAATATGGCCCAAGTACTACTCCGAATGCCATGCCGTCTGCTTCGTGATTGATTCGACGGACAAGGAGCGGATCGAGGAATGTTGGAAGGTGTTCGGTGGGTCGCTCCTATTCTCTCTCCTCTTGCCACTGCCTAACGCTATAAGGTCGCCGCAGAAACCATCGTAACCGACCACCGAGTAGACGGCGTCCCCACGCTCGTGCTCGCCAACAAGCAGGACGCCGAGGGAGCCATGGCGGTGGAGGACATCAAGCAGATGTTCAATCAGCTCATTGTGGGCAAGTTGAACGTGTCTGAGGGAGCTGTGATGCCAATATCGGCGTTGAGGGGGTGAGTGCTTTCGCCGGCGTGGACTGGCAAGGAAGGCGGAGGCTCGCTACTCTCGGTCGGGGCAAGCGGTCGCTGATTCTCTTAATTTCGCTCCCTCGCTCTCTCTCCGTGCACGCTCGGATGATAACAGGGATGGGATTCGAGAAGCAGTACAGTGGCTGTTTGTGAGGGTGCAGAAGTGAGTCGTCCTGCAGGCTGGCGTCGAGTCTCGGAGTTGGTCGCTGACGCCGTTTGCGCTTCTGTAGCTCACGGAAAGAGGGTGGGAGGTGACGGTGTAGGAGTGTATGGGATCTAGACATGGACCCTGATGTGCTGTAACCATAGTAGTGCCCCGCTGTACCGACCGCGAAAGCCAGGGGACTCAGCTTAGGCTTAGCGGAGAGGAGTTGTGCCGTATTCGGGGCGAGAGGCTGTACGATCCCTAAGGAGATGCTCTGCACTGCCTGCTGTGCCCTTTCAACCGCGAGAAGAACAGGCTCGCTTCTTTCGCTCGTTTGGCCGAGTCTCGGATTGGTCGCCATCGGATCTCTTTCTCCTCCCTTTCACTTCTCCCTCACATCTCAACACCCCAGCACACAACCTACAGAACATGGAAGCGATTCGTGGACTCAAGGCGTTTGGGGCCGTGTGCCCCTTCCTGCACAAGTCGACCATCTCGGGACTTCGCTCCCTCTCGACTCAGGCCACCCCCGCTGGCAACCGTCTCGCTCACTTGGCCCAGACGAAATGCCCTTTGATGAGCATGGCCTACGCTGCCAAGTCTTTCTCCACCTCTTCTACCGCCCTCGTCCCCGTCAAGCCCGCCACTGCCCCCGTCGAGCAGCAAGCGACGACGACGACCTTCACCTCCCAAGTTCGCGGCTATGCCTCCATCGCCGAGCAGCAGGCCGAGTCCTCCCGTCTCCAGCGTCAAGAGGCCGCTGCTGCTGCCGCTGCCGCTACAGGCCAGTCCGGAGGAGTCGCCGCTGAAGCTGAGCAGCAGCCCGACCGCACCTTCCCTGGCGGCCGCCCTACCAACGCCCTCGGCTTCGCCAAGCACGTCGTTACCTCTGCGAGACCAGGATTTGATTACGAGGGATTCTATCATGCAGAGCTGGACAAGAAGCACAAGGACAAGTCTTACAGGGTCAGTCGCGACCATCGGGCTGTTTTTACCGAGCAAGTCAACTGACCCTTCGCGCTCGATACTCTACAGTATTTTAACAACATCAATCGTTTGAGGGCCAGGTTCCCCATCGCCCACACCGCTCGCAAGGAGGATGAGGTGACGGTTCATTGCTCCAACGATTAGTGAGCCCGCTCGCCGCCATCGACTTCCCCGCTTTGAACAAGCTGACCTTTGCGCTTGCTGTGTACCTACAGCCTCGGCATGGGACGTCATCCCGTCGTTCTCAAGGCTATGCAGTGAGTCCATCTCACGCTCTCCCATCGCTGTAGTCCACCGAGCTGACCGAGGCCTTCGCCGAACTTCAGCGACACGCTCGACACCTACGGCGCCGGAGCTGGGGGCACGCGCAACATTGCTGGCAACGCTCAGCTCCATCTCTCGCTCGAGAAGGAGTTGGCCGAGTTGCACCAGAAGCCTGGAGCGCTCGTGTTCTCCTCTTGCTACGTCGCCAACGTCGAGACGCGTTCGTTCTTTCCCTCTCCACCTCTTCGACTCGCAGAAGCTGACTCTACTCGATTTCACAGTGAGCACCCTCGGCGCCAAGCTACCTGGCTGCGTCATCCTCTCCGACGAGAGCAACCACGCCTCGATGATTCAAGGCATCCGTCACTCGCGCGCCCAGAAGATGATCTGGAAGCACAACGACCTCGTCGACCTCGAGGCCAAGCTCAAGACTCTCCCTGTCGAGACGTGAGTTGCTTCGCCGGCCTCGCCGCGTCGAGCTAGAGCTCACCTTTTGCCCCCGCCGAGCAGTCCCAAGATCATCGCTTTCGAGTCCGTCTACTCCATGTGCGGCTCCGTTGCTCCCATCAAGGAGATCTGCGATCTCGCCGACAAGTACGGTGCTATCACCTTCCTCGATGAGGTTCACGGTGAGTCTTAAGCTTCACTCTTTCGTCCGCTCCGCGAGCTGATTCGCCTCGTCGCAGCCGTCGGCATGTACGGACCCACCGGCGCTGGAGTCGCTGAGCACCTCGATTTCGAGGCCAACCGCAACGGTGGCGTTGAAGGCTCCGTCATGGACCGCATCGACATCGTGAGTGGCTCCTTTGAGACCGCTTTCGAGCTTCGGCTGACCCTCTCCTCACCTTTCAGATTACCGGCACCCTCGCCAAGGCTTACGGAGTCGTTGGTGGCTATATCGCTGGAAGCGCTCGCTTTGTCGACATGGTCAGGTCCTACGCCCCTGGCTTCATCTTCGTTAGTGCCCTCACTTCTCCCCTTGAGCTGAGCGCCGAAACTGACCTCTGCTCTCGCTGCAGACGACCTCGCTCCCTCCCAGCAACGCCGCTGGAGCTCGCGCGGCCGTCGCTTACCAGAGGGAGCACCTCGGCGACCGCCAGCAGCAGCAACGCAACGTCGCCTCGGTCAAGGCCAAGTTCGCCTCCATCGGCATCCCCGTCATCCCCAACCCCTCGCACATTGTGCCCCTCTTCGTCGGCTCGGCCGAGCAAGCCAAGGCGGCCAGTGACCTCCTCCTCGTCAAGCACAAGCTCTATGTTCAGAGCATCAACTTCCCGACCGTCGCCATTGGGAGTGAGCGCTTGAGGATCACCCCTTCTCCTCTTCACACCGAGGCGCAGTTGGATGAGCTTGTCCAGGCTGTCAACGACGTGTGGGTCGAGTTGGGACTCAAGCGCTCGGATGAGCTCGTGGGCCGCAAGGAGCTCGCTGGCAAGCCCGTCAACCTCTGGACCGCCGAGCAGCTCGATCTTGAGGACCAGGGTGAGTCTGTGCGTTTCGTTCCGAGTGGGGTGTGTGGCTGACCGTAATCCCTCTCTCCTGCAGTCTACCCTTCCCTCGACTCGACTTTCCCCGACTTCAAGAACCTGAAGGCGTCGCCCGTCGCCGAAGCTTGAGCCGAAGGAGCAGTGTAGCGAGGGCTTGGCAGGGATTGATCCGTGTTTAGGAGATCAGGCTAGCAGATAGTGCAACTCTTCTACACCGGCGCTGCCGCGTGTGCTTCGACTCCCCTACAACTTTCGACTCGCGAGCACGGAGAACAGTCGCCTCGGTCCGGCTGACTTGTCGAAGCGAAGGTGCGCCCGCGGAAGCAGCTTGGACGCGACCACATCGTTTCAATTCGACCAACTCCAGCTCCACCATTACAGACGACATGCTCCGCACACCTACACAGATTGCTGCTCGCCGTCTCGCTCACATCAGGCTGGTAAGCTACAGCCACCGGGCTCAGCCCCACCAACGCGCTGACCTTTCGAATCCCCTCGGCTCGCTCTGTGGCATCTGTAGGCTTCCAACTCAGCATCCACCTCGACCCTCCCACCAGTTTACATCGTCGGTGCTTCCCGTACCCCTGTAGGCTCCTTCCAAGGCATCCTCAGCAAGGTCCCAGCAGTCCAGCTCGGCGTCGCTGCCGTCACGGGCGCTCTCAAAGCTAGTGGCGTCAAGCCGGACCAAGTCGAGGATGTCTACTACGGACAGGTGCTCCAGGCCGGTGTAGGACAGGCTCCGGCGAGGCAGGTGACCTTGGGCGCTGGATGCCCCGACTCGACGGAGGCGACGACCATCAACAAGGTCTGCGCTAGTGGGATGAAGGCTGTTATGCTCGCGGCGCAGAACATTCAGACGGGTCAGAGGGGTGTCATGGTCGCTGGTGGGATGGAGAGCATGAGTCTGGCGCCGTAAGTCGGGAGGGGCTCGCCGAGTTCTAGGACTCGGCTGACTTTCTGTGATGCAGGTTCTACTTCCCTCGCTCGCCTGCTACCTTTGGAAACGTCTCTGCTGAGGATGCTATCGTCAAGGATGGTCTCTTGGAGGTCTACAACAAGTTCCCGATGGGCAACTGGTAAGCTCCGAGTCAGTCGGTCTTGCTCTCTCGGCCTTCGCTGACCTTCTCGACATCTTCGCAGCGGAGAGAAGACGGCCAAGGACCTCAACATCACTCGCGAAGAGCAGGACGCCTACGCCATCGCCTCGTACAAGAAGGCCGCCGCCGCCTGGGCCGCCAAAGCCTTCGAGGCCGAGATCGCTCCCGTCACCATCGCCGACAAGCGCAAGGGAGACACTGTCATCGTCGAGGATGAGGAGTTCAAGAAGGTGAAGCTCGACAAGATCCCCTCCCTTCGTCCCGTCTTCCAGAAGGACGGCACCATCACCGCTGCCAACGCTTCGACTCTGAATGATGGAGCGAGTGCCCTCGTGCTCGCTTCGCAGGAGAGAGTCGACGAGCTGAGCCTCAAGCCTCTCGCCCGGATAGTCTGTGAGTCGCTCTCTTGGGCGAGGGTCGCCGAGCCGTAGCTGACCTCTTTCTCCGCAGCCTTCGCCGATGCCGCCTGCGCTCCCATCGACTTCCCCATCGCCCCCGCCCATGCTATCCCTCTCGCTCTCAAGAAGGCTGGTCTTACCATCGACCAGATTGCCAAGTTTGAGATCAACGAGGCTTTCTCGGCCGTCGCCATTGCCAACCAGCGCCTGCTCAAGATCCCCGAGGACAAGCTGAACGTCAACGGAGGTGCTGTAGCGTGAGTGGACAGCTCGCGAGGTCTCTCTAGCATTCTCGCTGACTCGTGCTCCCGTCCCTACAGGCTCGGACACGCTCTTGGGTGAGTTTCGCTCGACTTTCTCACAATCGCCGAGGCGCGTTTCGCTGACTTGCTGCCCCTTCAGCTCGAGTGGATCGCGTATCATCGTCACCCTGATCCACCTCCTGAAGAAGGGCGAATTCGGTGTGGCCGCCGTCTGCAATGTGAGTCGACCCTCGCGCTCTTCCTCTTCGCCGAGCGCCGCTGACTCGCTGAATTGATCTACAGGGTGGAGGAGGAGCTTCGGCGATCGTTGTAGAAAGGGTCTGATCGCTCTGGGCGGCCGTAATGAAATCCCCTGAACCGCTTTTCTCACCGGTCCGCTCGAGCTTCCCCTCGGCGGAGGCATTCAGGGGCCGCCAACCTTGCGAATCTCGGCGATGTTTTGCGCATGGGGGAGCTCTTTAGTACACACCAATACAGCACTGCTCGCTCGACGACGTGCGTTACTCATCAACACGTGCAGTGGAAAAGCAGCCGAGCACTTGCATTTTCGCGCTTCTCTCTCTTCTCGCTCGCTCTCTTCGCATCTACTCTGCTACAATGGCCTCCGTCAACATGACCAACCCCGATGCCAACAACGGAGACGTCAAGCTCATCACCAGCCTTCTCGGCCGGCATCAGGGTGAGCTGCAGCAACTTTGTCCAGGGAAAGCCTCTCGACTCTCGCTGACCGTTCTCCCAACACTACAGACTTCCCCGTCAAGGACATCCTCTTCCTCGACATCTTCCCTATCCGTACGTTCTTTCTCTGCTCTTGTATCCCCCACGGCGGCCATAGTGGTGCAGAGGAAATGGCGAGATGCGGTGCTCGCCTACTCCGAACCGCTGAGCTCCGCTTCGGCGCTACTCTCCGGCTGTGGGCGAAGTAGGGGACATTACTGACACGATTCACTGCCTATCCCGAACCTCCTGTACCTCTGCACCTCCCTCCGACCCTCTCAGTCCTCGACCCCGTTGCCTTCGAGACCCTCATCTCCCACTTCATGAACCGCATCTTCTCCCACACCATCCCCAACATCCCTAGCAAGAAGATTGACGTCGTCGTCGGACTTGATGCCCGTGGATTCCTCTTCGGACCCATGATTGCCCAGCGTGAGTCCTCTCGGTCTTCCCTTTTCGGCGCTGCTGCATCTCTGCAAGGACTCAGGTCTTGCAAAGGCTCGTAAAGGAGTGCTCCTGTCACTTATAAGCGCTGCACCCCTTCCGAGCTTGCTTACCGAGCCCCTTCGAAGTCTGCGAGCTGGCGCTGACCCTCCTCCCGTTTCGCAGGCCTCGGCGCTTCCTTCGTTCCCGTCCGCAAGCCCGGAAAGCTTCCCGGACAGTGCGTTACCGTCTCCTACGAGAAGGAGTACGGAACCGACAGCTTCCAGCTCCAAGAGGGCAGCATCAAGGCTGGCCAGACCGTCCTCGTCGTCGATGACCTGATCGCCACTGGTGAGCCTATTCTGAGTGCTTTTGAAGACCTCCAGGACTCGGACTGACTCTCTGGGGATTAAGGTGGATCCGCCAAGGCCGCTGGAGAGCTCGTTAAGCGTTGCGGAGCCGCCGTTGTCGAGTATATCTTTGTCATCGAGGTCTCCTTCTGCGACGGAGCCAAGTCTCTCGATGCTCCTTGCTACTCCATCGTCAAGGCGTAGAGGGTGGACTTTGAGGTACTAGAGCGGACTGCTGGGAGGAGCAGTCAGGTTTAGGCAGAGCAGGACGAGCGAGACGAGCGGAGCTGAGGGGACCGAAGGAGGAGCGCCGAGGCGACTCAGTCTAGAGCTGAAGCGGGGATTGATGCCGCGCGTAGGCATATACATGTGCTATTAATGATAAGCAGCCACCGGCTGGTGACTTGTACACTTGCGACGATGCCGAGCGGGAGAGAGGAGCGATCAGCTTCGGCGAAGGGGCACACCGGGTTCTCACCGAAGTGCGGAGGCTCGCCTGGCCATGCATCGGCCTTCAGGCAATGTCACATCTTGTCCGAGCCCACGGCAGAGTCTAGGCGAGTCCCTCATGAAGGAGCAGCACAGCAGCTAGCTCGGCGCCGAGCCAATCTCGGACGAAGAGGAGGTGGACTCGCAATGGGCTGTAGCGCTTCAGACTCGCTCTGGCTCGACAAATTCTTGTGTATAGCAATCTGAAACTCTCTTACTTTGATTTGCTGTACTTGTCGAGAGCGACCGACCCCTCGTCAGTGGGCTGCCTCAGCTGATGCCGGCTGCCTTTCTCTTGGACTCCGCCTCAATCTCTCGACAGGCTACTTAGCTCGACTTTCACCTCACTATGCGCTCCGTATCAATCCTCTCGGCTACGGCCACCCTCCTCCTCGCCACCGTCTCGTCCGCGCTGCCTGGCGCCACCCGCGATCAGCTCGTCTTGAACGCTGGCGGCAAGGCGCTCAACTGGGGCGCTGGAGCTCTCTCGAAGGTCGGCACCAACGATGGTGGAGTGCACACTGCTACTCGGTGGGACTGGGTCGATTGCGGTGAGCCCTGCTGACTTGTAACAGAGGAGAGGGACCCCACTGAGACCTGCCCTCCTCCGTCTCTTGTGCAGGCGAGCCCACCGACGTGATCCAGATCAAGAGCCTCGAGATTAGCCCCGACCCTCCCGTCCCAGGCAAGAACCTCACCATCAAGGCCTCGGGAACCGTCAGCGACTTGGTCGACGTGAGTTGGGAGACGGCAGGTGGAGACGCACGCTAAGCGAGGTGCTGACCGCTCTTGGTCTACAGCAAGGAGCGTACGCCGATGTGATCGTCAAGCTTGGTCTCATCAAGCTGTTGACGAAGCGGTTCGACGTCTGCGAGGAGCTGTACGCCTTGCCCCTTCCGCTCGCCGGGCTGCTTGCTGATCTGAACTGTCTCACTATACAGCGACAACGCCGACTCGACCCTCCAGTGCCCCATCAAGCCCGGAGAGTACACCATTGAGCAGACCGTCGCCCTCCCCGCCGAGATCCCTCGGGGTATGTCCTTCCGCCTAAGTCGAATCACTCGCTTTGCTGACACTCATTCCCTCTCAACAGCCAAGTTTCAGGTTTCGGCTCGCGTCTTCACCCAGGAAGAGCTCCCCGCCGCCTGCGTCGACCTTTGGAGTGAGCAGAGACGTTCGCTTCTCGTTTGCGCCGAGCTGATTCTCCTCCCCTCACAGTCAACTTCCTCCTCCCCGACGCCGTCAAGGAGGAGTAGACGTACTGCAAGAGATACTACACACGCAAGAGAAGGAGCTGCAGCAGAGTAGAGGACTCGGAAACACGACTCGGTTCATCAGCACACGTGCGAAGGTCGCCCTGTCAGCTGCCAGGCTTGTTGAAGTCGCTGCACTTTCAGGCCCAGCGGATGAGAGATGGCTAGTTACCGAGGACGACTGGCAACGCTTTATCTGCCTTTCGCAAGCCGCTTGAGCGAGTCGGTCTCGGCGCCGGCAATCGAGGTCTCCTTCTGCGACGGAGCCAAGTCTCTCGATGCTCCTTGCTACTCCATCGTCAAGGCGTAGAGGGTGGACTTTGAGGTACTAGAGCGGACTGCTGGGAGGAGCAGTCAGGTTTAGGAAGAGCAGGACGAGCGAGACGAGCGGAGCTGAGGGGACCGAGGGAGGAGCGCCGAGGCGACTCGGTTTCATACGACGCTGCAGAACGAAGAGGGTATCTGATTGCGAAACGAACAAACGACGAGCGGGGACTACTCAAACGCTACCTAAAGACAAGCAAAGCCGACTCTTTTTCTCCTCAGCGCTTCCTCTTCCTCGAGGATGCCTCCTCGGCCGAGCTATCGTCGTCCGAAGAGACAAGCTCGATCTCCTTGGTTGCTTTGGCGGCGGCTTTGCGAGGAGGAGCCTTGGCCTTCGATGCAGCAGCAGCGGCGGGTTTCTTAACGACGGCCTTCTTGGCGGGACTGTTGGAGCAGAGGGTCAGCGAGAAGTCGTACAGATGGGTGAGGAGAGCGTACGCCTTCTTCTTCGACTTGGGCGCATCTGACTCGTCGTCACTGTCGAGCACTTCGACGTCGGACTCCTCGTCGCTCTCGTTGAACTGGAGGAGGGCCAACTCACGGAGGGTCAGCTCGGCGATACAGTCTCGCTTCTCAGCTCGTCATCGACACACCAAGTTGCCCTTTGCCTTGCTCTTCCCCTTGGCGGCTGCCGTCGTCTTCTTCGCCGGAGCCTTGACGGGAGCCTTCTTCTTGCCCTTGGCGCTGCTCGCGACGGAGGAGGCCATCGAGTCGCGGTCACTGGCGTCCTGCATGTCTTCATCCTCGTCTTCATCGGACGAGTCGGTCTTTGCTTTTCCCTTGCCCTATAGTGTCGAGGAAGGGGCGACGGAGAGAGGACGCAGTCAGGTCGTGCTCGGCGAAGGTTAAGGAGCGCGCGAGAGAACTCACCTTCTTGTCCGCTGAGATGCCGTACCTCTCCTCGGCAGCTTTCTTGGCGACTTCCATCTGCGAAGCGAACGATGAAGTCAGCAAAGCTCCCTAGAAGCACGAGCGAGACAAGCGAAGACTGACCTCCTCGCCGAGGTCGTCGTGCTCGGGTCCTTCCCTCGACGGCTCAAAGTTGGCGGTGATGGAGTTGAGCGAGAGCTTGAGGCACTTTTTGAGGAGGTTGGCGATGGCGTCCTTGTCGCCCTTGTCGACAAAGTCCTCGACGGCGCGCTGCATCGCTCCCTCGGGGAGGACCCCAAGGTTCTGGGCTTCGAGGTACTTGGTGACAAGTGTAGAAACCTTCAGTTTCTCCATCTTGCCATCAAGTCCCTCGTCGGCCAGAGCATCGTTGACCATCTCCTCATCGGGATTGTCGAACTCGACCTTCTTCTTGCCTGGGGAGGGGAGCGACGAGGTCAGCGCGCGTTCGGGTGACTAGAGAGCGTACGTGAGACGTACGAGCGGTAGCGGCCCGTCGGTGGAACTGGACGATATCGCGAGGATTGGCGACGCGGTCGACAAAGTCCTGGCCGAATCGTTGAGGGTTGCCAATCTCGTACATCGAGTCGCCGTTGGGGCCTCCGCTGTAGTCAACCTGTGGGTACCAGGAGCGGGATCAGCACGACTGCAAACGCTACAGAGCGAGTCGAGCGCACCCTGATGCGGATGAGGGGCAGCAACCTCTCCTCAGCCTCGTCGCCGTCATCCTTGTGCAGCTCGTCCCACTCCTCGTTCGCCTGCTTGATGAGCTTGTTGACGCGGCTCTTGAGGTACTTGGCGACAGCAATCTTGCTGTTAAGGTTGATGCTCTCGTCGTCGGCCTGGACTTGCGAAAGGGCGAATTCCTCGAAGATGAAGGGGCGGACCGAACGAAGGCGGATGGGCTCGAACTCGAACTCTTTGCCCTGCACCTTGACGAGCGAAACGTGTCTGCGAGTGGAGAACGACAGGGGTCAGCGACGAGCCACTTGTATAGGAAGAGAGGTAGACTCACTTGGGGATGGACTCGCCCTTGGCCAAGCTCGTCGCGATACTGCTGCCGGGCTGGACGATGTAGTAGGGACGTCCAGAGACGGGCTGAGGAGTCGCACGCTCGATGCAGTCGTGCTCGTGCCCCCAAACGACAAGGTGGGCTTCATCGCCGAACGCGGTATCGACGACGTTGTTGCCAGCGCCATGAGCAACGCTGCGGGTCAAGAAGAGTCAGCGGGGCAACTTCAGAGGAGGGAAGAATCTTACTGACCGGTTCTGGTGCACGAGCACGACGTTGAACCAATCCTCGGGATCCTCGCTCGGCCTGAACATCTGGATGCGCTTGTTCCTCATCTCAAAGTGGAAACGCTCGTCACGGATATTGCCGATACCGTACAGCGCCAGCTTGGTGTCGCCCTTCTGGAGGAGGACGGGCTTGACTTGCAGGCCGTGCTCGAGAGCGTCCTCGTCGTTGTCGACGCTGCCGGGAAGCTCGAGACGACCGAAGTAGTTGATGAAGCCGGAGGCGGTGAGCAGGTCGAGAGCGCAAAGAGCTCCTTCCTGCGAGACGAGGTAGAGCAAGGTCAGCCGGGCTGGGAAGGCGTAGGCGCAACGCCGAGCCCTCACAGCTCCCGTGCCCTGCGGGTCGTCGTGATTGCCATGGATGGAGAAGATGGGAAGTCCGACGTTGATGTTCTCGTCCTCGTAGTTGACCGTGGGCCAGCTGCGTTGATCTAGCATCAGCTCCTCGCCGTCGACAGAGGGCCGGCGCCGAGCACTCACCTCTCGTCGCGTTTGATGCCGAAACCGGCCTCGCTGATCACCTCCAAGCTGACGGGGCGCGGTCCCATCGTGAACTCGCGAAGGGCCGCCATGGTCTGGTACAGCGCCGTGCGGGAAGGACGGTTCTCGTGGAAGAGGTCGCCGGCGAGGAGGAGCATGTCGACCTGTAGGAAGCAAAGGGCCACTCGAGTCAGCACTTAAAGCATTGTACTGCTGATCTGGAGCCGCTGGAGCATCCCAGAGCCCTCCGCTCTTTCATAGAACAGCAGAACTCACGTCGTTGGCGATCGCGAGCTGGAGGATCTCGCGGAAGGTGTTGATAGAGTCCCTGCCGCGCACTGGGTCCGACTCGGCGTATCCGATGTGATTGTCGGTCGCCAGAAGGATCTTGTCGGCGAAGAGAGCTCGGTCAGCGCTGGCGAGCAAGCGGAGAGCAGCGAGCTCTGACCTTGATGCAGTTGTCGGGCTCCACGGGCTGTTGAAGGGTAGGTGTAGGGCCCAGGTAGCCTCCGTCTTGAGGTCTGTAGCTCTTGAGTCAGCTCTGCGACTCATTCTAGCGCCTGAGAGACTCACTCTTGAGAGCTCATGGCTGTTGACGTTCGAGCAGGCGACGCGGAGCTGCTGGTAGAGTGAGAGTCGTAAGTAGGACTTCAAGCGGAGTAGCAGGAGCCTTTTCACCTCACTCGAGAGCTTTAGCGAGTCGAGATGAAGGCGAGCAAGTGTGGAGCGGAGGGAAAGCCTGGGCGCTCGGACGCGCCGACTCGGACGATGAGTGACTTTCGGGAGAGGCGGTGGAAGGGCATTGAAGCAGGTGCGAGAAGAGCTAGAAAATCCGAAAGAGCTTTGACAGCGAGCTGTAGCTCTCTAGTACTGATGAGAAAGAAGCTCGGCGATCGCGCTCGCCCTTTCGCAAGCTCTCTTCAAGGCCTCAAGAAGCAAAGCTGTATCGCACTTGTCCGACCCTCCAGCGTATCGTTCCAGATCTCCGTCTGCGAAGAGGGTCGTGGTCAGCTTTACGCCCGAGTGATGGAAGCTCAGCGAACTCACTCGGCGATCACCAGTCCCTCCACAACTCGCGCGCAAAGCCATAGCTTCCCTTCTCGGCCTCACCTTCTCCGACTCGCCAGCAGCGTAGAATCTCTTTCTTCCTCGGGAAACGGATGACGAGGCGTTAGATCGAGGTCTGCTCTCGCGCAAACTTGAGGAGCATGAGGACCTCGGCGGGGACGCCGGCAAGCTTGTCGAGTGAGGCGAAGAGGGTGACTTTCGGTTTGAGCACGTCCGAGATGTCGAGGTCGGTAAGATTGGGAAAGGCGCTAAGGAGGGCTTGCAGAGGTAGCGGCTTCGACTGCAGATGGTGAGCAATTAGAGAGGGTCAGCGGACCGTGTTGGTCGATTCATACCACAATGAAATACTTACCGGACGGTGCTGCATCGTGATCTTCAAGCTCTTCATCTGAGGCATCTGGAGCGAGCGCCATGGCGCCTTGTCTCCCGACTTGATGGAAGAGCAGTCGATCAACGCGAGGGAGCGAAGGGCGGCGCAGGGGGCGAGTGTCTCCAACAGCTTGACCAACTCCTCCGATTTGAAAGGAACGATCTTGGTGACGGTGAGAGACTCGAGTGGGAAGGTAGCTCGCTTCTGTGGAACGGGACACGTCAACGCCGGGATACCACACTCGGCGTTCAGGCCCCTCTCACCTCTTCCGAGTATTCGGCGAGTATGTGCTCTGAAGTGAGTGCAGAACGAGTCCTCGACCTCAGAGTAGGGGGCTCAGAACTCCTCGAAGGATGTCCCAAGTAGCAGTCGAGCGTGAGATGCTTCACCGACGCGAGGTACGCAAGGAGAGTGGGCTCGTCGGGGCTCTCCTCGTACCAATCGCACTCCTCAATGTAGTGGAGGTCTGTGATACCTGATGGCTTCCTTTTTGCGTCTTCGTGGTGCAACCAGCTGCCCGAGGTGAGGCGGTAAAGGTTTGGTAGCTCGGCGCCGAGATCGAACGTCCCGTCCTCAAAGTTGTTGTAGTCGTCGAGCTGGAGCTCTCGCAGGCTCTTGAGGGGCGCGATACCCTTTGATAAGGCTTTGGAGATGCAGCGAGGGTAGTTGAACCCGTCGTCATCTTGGAGAAGAGCGAGCAAGGTGAGATTGGTGAGGCAGGGATGGAAAATGGGCGACATGTCGCTGTACCCCGTCTCCCCAATTTCCCAGCGCAGCTCAAATACCAGCGCATGAACGTTCTTCAGCTCGAAGAGGGTGACCGGGCCGTTCTCCTCAGGGTCGTCGGCGGAAAAGCACACCGAGCGCCAAACAAGCGGTCGACAAACGGCAGCGAAACGGCGGTCGGCCAGTTGGAGGCAGGTAATGATCGTGTGCTGCGCTCTCCAGTGCTTATACTGATACCCACGGTAGTTGTCCCGACCGGGAGGCCAGCCTCGAGTGAATGAGGGCGCGAGGAAGGAGGCGATGTGCGCGAGGATCTCGGTGGGGAGAGAGGGGATCCTGGGGCTGTGTTGGGGCAGTGAGATCAGCTTGAGTACACTCTTACGCTGCTCTAGTATCCCTACTCACCTGCTCTGCTCGTCTACACTCTCCATAACTCGAGCTTTGCGACGCGGCGAGAGGACGGACGTTGGCGGAGGGCTCGAGAGAGGTGCAGAATTTGCTGAGAGGGTTGCTTGTCGTTGGAGCTGGTTTCTGGATGGCTCCTGCTCTCCTACAGCGATTGGGGGGAGGCGCAAGCGAAGAGTGAAAGCGAGACGAAAGATGAGGGAGAAGGGGAAGACCGCTCGCTCCTTGTCCTCTTGCATCCCGCTCGTTCTGCTCGGCTCGCTTAACGCACTCAGTTGACTACAGCAAGGTGTGTGGCTGCTGAGCTATAGCTATGGCGTATCTCATCTGACTCCCACTCTGCAGCTCTCGTCTCCTCAGCTCCGACTTTAGCCTCTCCCTCGCCCTCTCCCTCGCCGTACTTTGCTCGTCGCCGCTGCTGGTCATTGAACGAGAAGAGAGAGAAAAGGATTTGAGCGTGAGTAGACGACTTCGCTAGTGCTCCTAGGGTGGCTGGATCGTAAGCGTGTCAAGGGCGGGCCGAATGGGGGACGAGGGCGGGCGGTGGCTCGCGTAGAAGTTGCAGGATTCGGGCAGTATATAGCACTCGAAGCTGTTGCTGACATTTCATCTCACTACACAGATGAGCAGCCTTCAACCTTCAAGCCCCCGCCTCCCCAACGAGCTCCTTCTCCGAATCGCTCATCTCATCGCCGCCGACACTACAGATCAAAGGCCGGAGAAGCTCCAGCTTGCGGCTCAGAAGACACTGTGTCGCCTCTCCCTGGTCAATCGCACCCTCGCAGGCATCTGCAGGCCTCTCGCTTGGCGGCGCTTCGTCTCGTCGAACGAGGACTACGAGGAGTCGGGACTTGCCCACCTCTACGGCACCCCAACCGTTCATGCACTCGTCCAAGAGCTCGAGTGGGGGTTGGACCCGTCGCTCAGCCGGATGTCGACCTTGATCCTACCCGTCCTCGGCAACCTCATCTCTC
Source organism: Leucosporidium creatinivorum (assembly GCA_001600635.1). Lineage (NCBI taxonomy): Eukaryota > Fungi > Basidiomycota > Microbotryomycetes > Leucosporidiales > Leucosporidiaceae > Leucosporidium > Leucosporidium creatinivorum. The sequence continues at coordinate 119,225 of BCKL01000011.1, read as the reverse complement.
TCTCCTTCACCGGCCACGAAGGGATCGATTGCCAGGTGCCCAAGGTCATGACTGACGCCCTCCCTTGCCTCAAGCTTCTCGAGGACTTGAAGCTCGACGGTCTGTACGCCTTCAGGACCAAGCCTTCTGCCTCGGTGCAGCTCTACCCTCCCTTCGAAGCTGGACGGTACTCGAGACGGGTTCGAACGACGTCTATGTAGACATTGCGCATCAGCTACCGCCTCTGCGGTTCTTCGAAGGACCCCTGTGTCTATGGAGTAAACAGGTGGTGGGACTGGGGCATGAGCCGGGGCTCACGATGGAGGAGTTGCGCTTGCTCGCGGAGCAGGAGGATACTCGCTCCCCTACAGGCAGCTTCCTATGCGCTGCAGTGATCCGAGATCTCCGTAGCCAGGTGAGTCGATGCACTTGGATCGCGCTGACGCCGAGCGAACCGTGACTGACCTGCTTCGGCGATTCGACAGCCCGCCTTCGAGCACCCCCGCCTTCATACTCTCAGATTCGACTTCGACGACCTCTTCGACGCGCCAAGCACCGCTATAGAGCTCATAAGATGCCTTGGACGACTTCCTTCCCTCCGTCACATCCTTCTGAGCCAGACGAGGGAGATCTTCGACCCGCCCGAGCAGCCTTGGAGTCGTTTGAGGCTAGCAACGGTGCGCCAGCTTACGCTGAGCTATAAGCAGTGGGGGATTAGGACGGGAGAGGTGCGATTCTGTTACTGTGTAGCATACCGAGCTGGCTTATTGACCACTTCATCGGCCTGCAGCCCACCAACGCCGCCCTTCCCTTCACCGCTATCCTCGCCTGCTTCCCCGACGTGAACCACCTCGACATACTCAACGAGCTCCTCCTTCCCTCTCTCAATACACTCCCCGACCTCCAAGCCATCGAGGACAGCTCTGCATTGCAGCCGCTCTTCGACAGCGCGGCGCGCTCGGCGATACAAAGAATCGTCTTCCGTCAGATTCGAGACCAAAAATGGTCCCACCACTCGGTGCAGTATACGAGGGGCGCGATAGGGTTCCATGGCGAGCTGTACTCGGCGGATCTCGAGTAAGTTTCCGAGCGCTTGGGATCGCCGAAGGTAGAGCTGAGCGCTGACGTTCGGTCTGCAGCGTACAAGACAACCCGAGGACGTGAGACGCCTCAGACGCTCAGAGATACTACGTAGCTTGATTGTGTAGTGTGACGAAGCTTGGAACGCTCGCTTCGGCTTTACTGTGCGCTCCCGGCCCTCGGCTTCAATAGCAGCAGCTACTACTTCCGCTTCTTCTTCGACTTGCCCTCGCCCGCCGCCTGCACCGCTACCGGTGGTGTCGGCCCTCCGTCACTCCCAGCGAGCGCCTTCGACAGCCCGCCCGAGACGTCCATGCTGCCGAACGACGCCAGCTTGGCGTGCATCTCGGCTTGGTTCTGCTGCACCTCGGCAGCAATTTCCGGGTCGATCATGGACAGGAGTTTCGGCAGGCCAAACATGGAGAGCGCGGCGAGTGCCATCATGAGGATCATAGGATTGCCCTTGGCCATCGCAATGATGTTGAAGGAAGGTGCAGGCTCGAAGTAGGCGATGGGACCGAGCGAAGGGATGGCTGAGGAGGCGAAGTGTCAGCGTTGACGAGGCCTCGGATGAGCTATAGACGTACAGATTGGGTGCTTGAGATTTGTACCGGGGATCGCACCGACGCCGTAAGCGTACAGCGAGGCGGTCACCTCCTCCGAGAGCGGCGCGACGTTGATGGCGTAGGTCTGTGAAAGTCGGGCGAGCGTGAGTTGGTTGAGTCGACTACTGGGATCAACTCGAACGAACCTGGAACGTCTGCTTCCTACTCAGCACGTTCAGCACGTACTCGCCCGGCCCAACGTCCTCGAAGCGGAAGGTCGCCTTGTTGGTGATGGGCTGCTTCGTGATGGTCTGTGGGAGTTTTAAGGTGAGCTACAGCACCTCGAGAGCTGTTCTGTACCGGCTCACGTTGGCCGAGGTGAGCTCAGCGACGGCATCAATCTCCAGAGTCGAGTTGAGCTGCAGGGAGCCTTGCACGATGGCTGCCTGAGCTCCTCCGAGCAGCAGCGCACTCAGCAGTAAGAGTGATTTTGATCTGTAGGCCCGCAAAGGTCAGCGAGGCTCATGCCGAAATGCGGAGGAGGGCTGAGCGCACGTAATGAGCATGGCGACGGTTCCCGGGCAACGGAGGTCAAGCAGGAGAGTCCAGGCAGATCTGTAGGTCTGTAGAAGTCCTTGCTGAGCCGGTTCGAGCGAGCGTTGAAGTCGAGACGATTTGGACAAGGCCAAGGAGCGCTGCTCGAATCGCGGCTCTCCCTCCGCCAAATCGCTCGCTACATCAGTCGACTCACTACACCTCGGCTTTCGCTTTACCACAGTCACAAATCACCCTAGTACCAACACCAACCAAGATGAGCACCGACCTCGCTGATCAGAAGGAGAGCTGGCGCCCCATCGGAGAGGCTGTCGGCGCTGGAGACCTCCCTGGTACGCCCTCGCGCTCTCATCTCTCGCCAGTACACCCAAGCTGACTTTGCAGTGCTGCACGTCACTAGTCGATGTGATTGACTCGCTTTGCATGGAGTGCCACGAGCAGGTGCGTCGCCTCGGCTCGCCGCATCTTTTTTGTCGCTTGCTGACTGTCTTTCGACGCCTGTAGGGAGTCACTCGCATGCTCCTCACCGTCATCCCTTACTTCAAGGAGGTCATCGTCGTTTCCTTTGCTTGCGAGCACTGCGGTGAGTGGCGCTAGCCTGCCTTCGAGACGATTCCTTCGCAGCGGAGCTGACCCCGGGTTCCGTCATCCGCTTTGACAGGCTACAAGAACAACGACATCCAAGCGGCCGGCGAGATCCAATCGCACGGATCCGTCTACACCGTCAAGATAACCGACCGCAAGGACCTCGACCGCCAGCTCGTCAAGTCGGAGCACTGCATCATCTCCATCCCCGAGTACTCGCTCCAGATCCCCGCTGGACGCGGCCAGTTCACCACTGTCGAGGGAGTCATCTCCGACACCATTCGCGACCTCAGCCACGATCAGCCTCTGCGCAAGATCCAGCACCCCGACGTCTACGAGAAGATCCAGGAGGTAGTCGACAAGCTCTCGCTGCTCACGGATGGCGGCAAGGGCGAGGGATCGTCCTCGGGCGAGGAGCGCAAGATGCCTGTGTTCACCATCAAGCTGGACGACCCTTCAGGCAACAGCTTCATCGAGACCGAGGGAGGATTGACCGATCCCAAGTGGGCGAAGAGGGAGTATGCTCGCGACAAGGGACAGAATGAGGCGCTCGGACTCGCACACACCAACGATGTCGAGACTAGCCACTACCCCGAGGAGGTCCTCAGCTTCCCTGGTGTCTGCTCTCTGTGCGGTTCGGAGCTCGAGACTCTGATGAAGACCGTCAACATCCCTCATTTCAAGGTGAGTTGCTCACTGACACTCTCTCATAACCAGCGCTGACTCAATCCACAGGACATCATTCTCATGTCGTCCAACTGCCACGACTGTGGCTACCGAGACAACGAGGTCAAGTCGGGAGGAGCCACTTCCGAGAAGGGTCGTCGGATTACGCTCAAGGTCGAGGACTCGGAAGATCTGAGCCGAGATATTCTCAAGGTACGCTTTGCATCACCTCGTCCTTTCCTCTACTTTGGCTGACCTCCCCTCCGTTTCGCAGAGCGATACCGCCGGCATGAGCATCCCCGAAATCGACCTCGAGCTCAACCCCGGAACCCTCGGAGGACGTTTTACTACCCTCGAGGGACTGCTGAATCAGGTCTACGAGGAGCTTGACGAGAAGGTGTTCGCCAACGGAGATGCTGCTGTCGAGGGCGCTACGGACGAGATGGCCAAGTTTCTGGCTCAGCTCAAGCTGGTGAGTTGGAGTCTCGCGCTTTCAGATCCGTTCGGAGCGGCGGACCGGTCAAGGGTTGCCTGCGTGCCCGGCGCGGCTCTCGCTGCCAGCCATCGCCGAGCGCCCATCTTCGGCAAATGATTCGCTGACTGTTGCCTCCTTCTCCCTCCCTTCTGGCTCCTCACAGGTCATGAATGCTCGCATGCCCTTCACCGTCATCCTCGACGACCCCCTGTCCAACTCGTACATCCAAAACATCTACGCCCCCGACGTCGACCCTTGCCTCTCGGAGGAGATCTACGAGCGGACACATGACCAGAACGAGGAGCTCGGATTGAACGATATGAAGACGGAGGACTACGGTCACGTACATGTTGATGAGGGAGAGTCGGCAACTGTGGCCACCGAGGAGAAGGTCGAGGCAAGTGCTTAGGCGATTGTTACCCCTTCGTATAGACTTGCAACAGCAGTGCCTGTAGCATCAGCATTCGCTCTCGACGGTTCGCGTTGCCTCTGTTTCGTCCTAGAGAGCCGCAAAGTGCGAGAAACGCGTCTCGGCGCCGAGGAAGGGGTAGTCGGCTCCGTTACCGAGGCGAGACGCCAACTTGACGTCCAATTCCACTCGAAATCTCAGCAGAAGCCCGAACGAGCGCTGTAGGTCATTATCAACTGTCTGTTGCCGTCTTGCTCTCTCCCCGTCACAGGCCGACGCCTTCCTTGCCTTCCTCGATATCGTTCACTTTCGGCTCTCACGTCTCTCGGCAGCATGGCGGGTCTTTTGTACCTCAGTACACCGATACCACGGCTCTCGCGTGTCCCACGTCTGCCCTCGTCCTCAGCGATCCTCAGCATAGCGACCGCATCCTTCAGCACGACTCGTCGCTCCTTCGCCGAGGCCAACCCGCTCGCCTTTCCTACCAAGGCCAATCCCTCACCATTAGACATCTTTCATCTGCCACCTGACGCTAACTGGTCAGCGAAGATGGTCAAAGAGCGATATTGTGAGCTCTCCGACGCTTCTTGAGCCGACTGCTTCCACCCCAGGCCTCCGAACTGATCCCTTCTCCTCTCGAATAGACGAACTATGTCGACTCTACCACCCCGACCTGCGCAAAGGGAAAGAACGAGCCGACTCGTCAACCTCCAGCTCAGGCGACGGCTCCTCCGAGCTGAAGCAGATCAATCTGGCCTACGAGATCCTCCGGAACCCTACAAAACGCTCAGTCTACCTACGATCAGGCGTAGGATGGGGCGGCGCCGGAGGTCATCGGCGGCACGGACCAGCGACGAACGCCGGATACGACTTCTCTCGGGGCCGACCGATGGGATTCGGCGGAGGAGCTGGACGAGGGCCTTACCCGAGCGCTGCATGGGATTGGGCAGACCCACATAACCCGCACTTCCGACCAGGCTTTGCGGGAGGCGCGGGCGATGGAGCGGCGGGCGCAGGAGGAGGCTCGGCGCCAGGGTTCGGCTCGCGAGGGCTCTTCGCTTCCAATGGGGTCGTCTTCCTCGCGCTATGCTCCATCACCCTCGTCGTCACTCCCATCACACTTTGGAGCGCGACGCCGAGCATGGGCGATACGAACGATGAGAGCCATGGGATGATGGTCGGCGACAAGCGGCATAGGGAGGCGGCTCAGGCGCTGGAGAAGGCAAGACGGGAGGCGAAGGATGGAGGGCTGCAGAAGCGGGAAGCTATTGCGTGAGTTTTGGGGCCTGCCTTGTCGACCTCGAGGCCCGAGCTGACCTTGCTTTCGCTTACTCGCAGGCGCCGAGTTCGACAGATCGAACGGTCAAGAGCAGTCGAGCAAGCTAGAGAGATGGAGATTATAGAGCGGGCCCGGGTGCCACCACCAGCGCAGCTGCAGCTCCCAGCACCCCCATCAGCCGGCTCTGGGTGAGCTCGACCCCCGTCCATCTTCGCCGAACCAGCGCTGACATCATCCTCCTCTCGCGCAGACCCTCACAGCACTAGCAGGTCCACTGAAAGCTGATAGCTGTTACAACACGATACTGCTAGTGCAAGTACTACCTCGAGATTACGCCTGCACGACCGCCTTCTGCCTCTTTCTCGACGACGCTGTCTGCTCCTCGAACCGCTTCTTGAGTTCCTCGACTTCCTTCTCCGCCTCAGCCTGCAGCTCGAGCAATCGTTTCTTCCGCTCCTCTAGGCTCAGCTTCTTCGGCAACTCGGCGTCTGCTGCAGGGCCGGCCTTCGTTCCCGTGCCCTCGGGGAATCGAATCGCCTGACAGGCGAGCTCGCTCAGCTCGGTCGTCCTGCCTAAGCCCGCAAAGCCGCCGCTCGTAACGCTCCGTCCCGCCTTGACTTGATCCTCGATCTCCCGAAGGCGCTTCTTGCCCGCGAGGACGTCGTTGACTTTCCACGGGTCGACGACGGCGGTGAAGAGCTCGTGGTTCTTGGCGAAGCGGTGGATGGCGAGTTGGCGGGCGGTGAGGACGTCGAGGATATCGGCGTTCGGGCTGTGGTCTTCGTCGTGGGCGGTGTTGGGTGGAGGGACGGGGACGGCTTGAGGAGGGAGGGAGGGCTTCGGTCGAGCGGCGGCGGCGGCGGCGGCGCGAGCTTTCTGCTGAGCGGCCATGAGTGCGGCTTGCTGCTGCTGTTGCTGCTGTTGAGCGGCGAGGTGGGCTTGCTGTTGTTGCTGCTGCGCTTGTGCAGCCTGGTATTGAGCGAGTTGGTTGTAAGCGGCCGGATTGACTCCGCCGGGGTTCGGAGGCCCTCCCATGCCCTGCATGCCGCCCATCATTCCTCCTCCCACTGCTGCTGGTCCTCCTTGCGACGCTTGGTAGGCGGCCTGCTGCTGAGCGAGCATCTGCTGCTGGTACTGGCGAGGGTCGATTCCGCCGCCGCCGGTCTGCATCATCGAGGCGTTGGCCATGGCGGCGAGCTGCTGTTGGCGGTGGTAGGGTGATTGGCCGGGAGGGAATTGGCCAGGCTGTCCTGCGCCTTGAGGGAACTGAGGCTGCTGAGGTGGTCGCATCGGTCCTCCTGGTCCTCCTGCGCCGGGCATCCCGCCCATCATTCCGCCCATTCCATTCATCTGCGGCTGCTGCGGCTGCTGCTGCTGCTGCTGCTGCTGCTGCTGCTGCTGCTGCTGCTGCTGCTGCTGCTGCTGCTGCTGCTGCTGCTGCTGCTGC